>JAOQMP010083876.1:0-32819 GCA_027563575.1 Erythroxylum pedicellare
GATCATAACTCTTATCACAGCAATCAAACAATCATTCTAACTTTCAAGTTCAACCTTTCAATTTCACTTTGCTTGTATACCTTAAATCTTGTCATTTCTACTTATGTCTCTATTTCTTCTCAGTCGATTCATGCAAATATTTTCAAATCCATATCAATTCAAATACATATTCACAACAAAATTTCATTACCATATTCATTAAAATAATCATAAATACTGAATCTATGTCAATCATATTGGACTACATAATATTTCTTATTTCTAAGTATCCACAAACTTTCTTTTTCTCACATTTTGAGAGATCATCATTGTCTTCTTACTATTTCAATCACGTCAAACTTTTAACAATTACTCATGCGTGTAACTCATACATATGCGCCTTAACTAAGGATCAGTTATTGCTGCATGCTAAAACATGTCAAAATAAATGTAACTTGATACATATTTTTAAAAATGCCCATGTAAGATCCTAATTCTGGGCTCTGATACCACAATTGTTGGACCCCGATTTTGGAGCCCAACTGGGATGTCCTAAAACATGTTCTTGTGCTTATTACCATGTATGGTTATTCTAATTAACCCTCATTATTCATCCTCAGTTCATCTTCATTCTCTGATACTGTAAGCGTCAGGCCCGATTTTCCTAATCATTCTTATACTAATGCAAATATTCTATGCTCAACTTCCATCTAGATATTGAACATCTTAGAGGATGAATTAGAATTTAACCTCTTCATATAATTTGTAAACCTACATCTCTAGTTTACTCCACATTAGAAATCATCTCAGTTGGAACCCTATAGATCCAGATATATTCAAAATGCCGAAGCATGTTTAGTAAAATAACACCAGTTCATACTATTCCAACAGATTCCTTCACTTTCCTTCAATCAAAACTATTTTCCAATCAATTCGGAATGGTTACAATTTTTGTGGAGAGATATCACAATGTGTGAGGAATTTGTTGTATCAAGTATCACTTTGTTTAGAGTCCGGATAACAAAGATTGGGCCAAAGGAATCAAACAAGATTCTGTCCTCATTCATATTGAACCTATTTCGGGAAAAATGGCATAACTTGCTCTAGGGATATCAGATCAAAGCCATTCTTAAAAGGTTTGAAAGAAGACTTCAATATCTACAACTTTTATGAAGCCTTTAAAGTGAGATTTTGTCATGGTTAGAGTCGGACTAGACGATAAGGTCAGACTAAACTAGATGAATGGTCAGATGAATTGGAAAAATTATCATAACTTTCAATAGATATATTGGATTAAGGTGTTATTTGGTTGGTTTCAAAGAGGACTTCAAGATCTATAACCTTTAGGAAAACCTTAAAGACAAATTCTATCATTTTTAGGGTTAAAATGGGACCAGACGAAAGGATCAGATGAACCCAGATGAAGGGTTAGACAAATTAGAAACATGGTCATAACTTTCTCTAGAGAACTCGGATTAAGGTGTTCTTTAGAAGGTTTGAAAGAGAACTTCAAGATCTACAAATTTTATGAAGACCTCGAACATAAATTCGATTGTATACAGGGTCAAAAATGTGACCAGACAATAGGATCATATGAACAGTGCACCAGACAATATGACGTCATCACCAGACGATATGATATCACTAGACGAAAAGTCCTCACTAGACGATGCGTCCTCACCAGACGAAGCGTCCTCACTAGATGATACATCCTTACCAGATGGAGCGTCCTCACCAGACAATCTGTCCTCACCAGATGAAGCATCCTCACCAAACGATACGTCCTCACAGGACAAAGCATCCTCACCAGATGATCTGTCCTCACTAGATGACATGTCCTCACCAGATGATACGTCCTCATCAGACGAAGCATCCTCACTAGACAACACGTCATCAAGAGATGATATGTCCTATGCTCTTGAGCATCTCGACTTATAAGGACCATAACTTTTGACTCCGATATCCAAAAATTCCATACTATATACCGTTGGAAATCTAGAAAGCTAAGATACAACTTTCTAGAAGAAAACTTTGTCTAATTCAACCTAGATTAATCCAAAATTTCCTCTGAACTCAGAATACGAAATTTTCCCTATGGAAGACTTGAAATTTTGCATTTCACAAACTTGGAATGTCCTGAGTTTAACCATTCATCTACCAAAATGATTTCATTAAACTCTCAAATCTTAACTTATTTGTCTGATCACCTTCAACTACATCTGATCAATTATAATTCCTATCTTCCTTCCCGTAACATCTCACTTATGCGTACATATATATATATATATATATATCAACGATTTATGCTCCAAAATCATCAACTCAAGATGATAACTTCTTCACGGATATCTAAGTTTAACTCACATCATTCATACACCATTCACATTTCATTAACATCAAAAGAATAAAGTTTTACAAATCTTTAATGGCATTCCAAGCCACATTACATCATCCTCTCAAAATCTCAAATTATAGAAGATCCTTGAAGAAACAAGCTTCTTGCTTTCCCAAAATCAACTCAAACTACAAAATAAGCAAATTTGGAGAAATACCCTTAGGCTCTTGATCACTTGGACTCTTAGCTATCACTTAAATGGGATAATAGGGGGTGAGCTTAAAAGCTCGTGGGTAACAAGTTTATAACAAAGAATAAGCAAAATCGTTGAAATGTTCATTTGTTTAATAAAAATCATAGTGAATTTATGAAACATTTCGTTCTCAATTTTTCATCAAATTCACAATTCTTGTTTAAAACTTATAGTTAAAGTACCATCACATCAACATAGTAGAGCACTCAAATTATACAACAAACTTGACAAATCAAAGATGCAATGCACAAACAAATGGCTCAAGGAGTCCCATGGGTATGAAATGGAGAAACCGAAGTTTTCACAATGAAAAAAATGAGTCCAATTTTGAAGCTCATATGTCACAAGCGAGCAGCCGGGAGAAGGCTCTTGTCAACGTGCACGTGATAAGCAAAATGGTTCCTCTCTCGCCCAAACAAAAGCACGTATTCATGCTCAAATCATTTGCTCATGTGTTCATAGTTTCATGCTTTCACATCTTCTCATTCATACAGAATGCAATGACATATTTCAACGCATAACATAAATATTTCAAAACCATTTTTCATTTTATAATCAAAAATCATACACCAACATGTGGCAATTTCTCAAATCACTCAAAAGCATTAAAAGCAACATTTATGAAGTAATTGAAATCATTGTATTTTCTTGATTTGGAAAAGCATTATTGGCTCATAACTTTATTATAAACATGTAACCCACCTTGATTTCCTTTCTTAAAGACTTGCTCAAAATGTCTCTTCTCTTGTTCTTCTTGTCTTTTTGATCCTCTTTATATAATAACAAAAATCCCACTCAATAGGTTTTCAATTGAAAATCCCATAAAGCACAATCACTAAAATTGGTTCTAGAATACTTAAACCTATGGATTTTCTAAACTCCATGAACTAAAACCCTTCCAAAATTCCTAAAAGATTTAGATGATCTTACCTTGGTTCTTCACCACATAAAGAGATCTTTGGCTCAAATGGAAGCTCTTCTCTTCCTTTACCTTTTTCTCTTCTTGAAACACTTCAAAATCTCTCTCGAAGGCTAAGAAAATTGAAATCCTAGCTTGTTTTCTCTTCTTTTCTCTCAGCCACCGAAATCTCTCTTCTTTCTCTTTCTTATTTCTCTTCTTCTCTCCCAATTCACTTTTTTTTTCTTCTTCTTTTTAAAGAAGACCACATTTCAGTCTTGTCCTTCCAAAAATATCCCTCCTCTCCTTTGGACTTCCCATTTTGCCCCTTCTTTCATTTACCTCCTAACTCCTTTAATCTTCTTAAACACTGTATAACTCTAACTTAATTCAAATCTTTCCATATAATTTCAAATCTCTATTTATGCCCATCAAATCAATGACTCAATTCTAAAAATAATGAAACAAATCAAACAATAATAATTAAAAACTTCTGGGGTCCAATAAGTTTTGCTTATTTCTACATTATAAACTTGTTACCCACGAGCTTTTAAGCTCACCCCCATTCCTTCCCATCTCCAGGTGATGAGCAAGAGACTGAGTGAGTGAGAGAGTCAAGGCATGGCTCCGAATTCTGTGTGTTTTGTATTTTTTAAAGCTAAATTTTGTAAACACAAGGCTTTAGTCTCATTTCAAGGATTATTAGTTAATGTAACTTTTATATTTTGAGATTTTAAGACATTGATGTATTGCGGCTTCAAATGGACCTTAAGCTTTATGAAACTCTCCTTTTGATTTTAATGAAATATTAATTGCGTATGGAGGATGTTGAGTTGAATTTGGGTATACTTGAAGAAGTATCAACTTGAGATGATGAATTGTTGTTACATATAAGTGAGATGTGTTATGGAAAAAAAATAGGATTTTGTGAAGGATGAGAATTAGTGGTAAGTAAACGATATAGAATATAAACTTTTTGGGTATTGGAAGTTGTTATGTTAAGGGGTGTTAAGGTTGTAAGTATATATGTATTTTTGCATTGTTTAATGTTTGATTCCAGGGGTTTTGCCACGGTGAAACCACAAGGATCACTGCGGCAGACCTTTCCCGAAAGCAATTCTCGCTTAATCCTAGAACTTCGTTGCAGCGAAGATATGAGGTTTGCTATGGCGTATTTTTCCCGAGAGAAGTGGGAGAAAATTCTAGACCTTCGCTACGGTGAAATTTAAAGTTTGTCACGGCAAACTTTTCCCAAAGGGTCTCTCCAGAAGTTCTCGTCCATTTGTCGTGGTGAAACATAAAGTTCATCATGACAAACCCACCCGCCGGGACCTTAGAACCCAACATTTATAGTATCAGAGCATGAAGATGAACCGATGATGGTTAAGGAGATTTCATTAGAATACGCTCACATTTCATGACTCAGAAGTTGGGCTCCGAGAATGGGGTCCAACAGTTATGACATCAGAGCACCAGAATTAGCATCTTACATGGGCATTTTTCGAAATAGTTGTCAAGTTACATGGCATGTCATAGCAGATAGTAGCAACTGATCCTTAGTCTAAGACGCATTTGTATGAGTCACACACAAGAGAAATTGTTAAGAGTTTGAGCTGATCAAATTAGTGAGAAAATGATACTATTTCATGATATGAGAAAATGAAAGTTGTGGATAAATAGAAATGGGAAATAGTATATAGGTAAAGATGACAGATAATGATTCAATGTATTTGGATTGGGGGATGCATTATTGAATATGACATAAATATTGCACTGTGGTGACATATCCTCGAATGGGATATAGATGTGAATGTATTGTCCTGGATTGTTTGAAGAATATAAGGATATAAGTATAAATGATGAGATTAGAGTGTACAAGCATAATGCAATGAAAACATAACCTTGTTATGATCTTAAGAAGAGGAAATTAGAACCGAAGTGGTTGTTCGATTAATGCAACAAGAGTTATGATCCGCCGTAAAAAGATATTAATAGAATTGAGATCAGAATTTCATAATGATTATGCATCAATAATTCTGAATTGATTGAGGATATACATATGGAAGATGAAAAAAATGACAATAGGAAAATGAGATAGAAATAAGGACAGAGAAAAGAGAGAAATATTGTCCAAGATCAAAGGTAGATCAAAGTATCATTTATGTAAGATATAAATTGGTAAATTGCTAGATATAAATCTTTTGACAAAATGGGATGACTTTGATGACACAAACCTAACCATACGCAATAGTAATTATGTTTACTACTTCATCGAGTTTTGGTAATTAGAACGTTATGACCTTGTAAGAATGATAGAAATTGGTCTTCTTGAGGCATTAAGGATGGCTAATAATGCGATGATGATAACAGTTAATTAATAAACATTGCATGAATAGTATAGATGATAATAGCAAAAAATCTTCTTTCGAAGAAGAATTTCATTGAATTAGGTTAAGCAAATTGGATAGTTTATATCAAAGTTGTTCAATGAAAGAACAAATCAAAAATGAATATGTAATGATTCAAAAGTAAATATTGGAGTCATATCCCTAGCGGAGACTCAAGTATAAGAGGTAGAATATACTACTGACAATGTATGTATTTTGTTTGATGTAAAGTATCCAACTATATGACTAGATTCCTGAATTTAAGGAGACATTAATTGCCAATATGAGGAGTATATAGGTCGATTCTGTGTAAATATGTTCCAGAGGTACAAATTTGACCTGATGAATGTGTTACAAACATAGGAAGTTAAGATTGAAAATTAATTGAAATGTGTGGAGAAATTAGTATGAATGAGCAGACAATAGAATAAGCCAATGTGAAATCAGAGGAAATCGAATGAATTGAGAAAATCATTCAAGAAAGGAAGTCAATTGGGAAATTGAAAATAACGTAAAATAATGTTACCTCATTGAGGAATTTGTTAGTTAAGGAATTACAAGAACTAATCATGGGCATATGGAGCTTTGGAAATATTTATTCGAGTTAACAAATGTCCCGACAATACTATGGTGTTAAAGATTAAAGCGATCCAAGCAAATTTTGATGATATTAAATGCATTCAAAAAGATGAGAAGAATAGTTTAAATACTTGAGCAAAAAACATGTAAATCGTATGAGTAACGAAAGTAAAGAAAATTTTGAGGAATCATAACACCGATATTAATCATATTGTCTAGATTTGTAGATTTTATAGTATACAATGATGTTATATAAGAGATTATGATAAAATCCAATGCAGCATGATAAAGTGATTTGATATGCGTGGAGACAATTGAAACTTCATGGGTTGATTATTTGATACATAAATTGAAACTTACTGAAATATTGATTGCTTGAAAGTTGGAGACATTATATGTATAGAAACATCTTGGATATATATAAATACATAGATTATTAAAGTTTGAGGTAATTATTGAGTTAAAAGAATTGAATACGAGACTGAGACAATGGGCAGAAGTACTGAAAGATTATGATTGTACAAAAGAATACTATTCTGCTAAAGCTAGTGTTGTAATAAGATGCATTAAGTAGGAAATTTAGTTGTAGTGTGTCACAAATTTGGGTATTGAGGTTATCAAATCTAGTACAATAAAGAGTGTAGAATGGAGTTGAATTTGGGGCAAAATGAAGCATTATTAGCTGCACTAAAATTTAAGATCAGTTTCACATAACAAAACCCAAATTGAGGATTTAGAAATTGTCAATCTTAGTAAAAAATTGGAAATGAATACAAATTTTGAGCTCGACTATGGAAGAATGATACTCTGAGGTTGAAATAAGGAGTATGTGTACTGATAAAAATGATTGAGCAAAGAAATTACTATAGGAAGCACAAATAACAACTTAAGCTATACATCCTAGTAGGAATATGCCGAAACAACATTTAGCGGCTGAGAATGTAGACTCAAGTAACTGAATGTTTGAATTTGCCGAAGGTCTTAACTGTTGGAGATATGCTTAAAGCTCATATTTTGGAGTTCATAGGAACATGAGATCAATGTATAGTTCTATTTGACTTTAAGCATCACAATCATTATCATAGTGATAACATTAAATACCATATGGCATTATTAAACACAAAGAGGCCTCTGTCTCTTTATTTGGAGGAATAAGGCCAAAGATGGTCGAAGGCTAGAATTGATTCGAGCTACTGATAAGTGAAATTGATTTGTGATAAAAAAAATTAAATGACTCAAGAAAAATGAATGAATTAGGCGGATTAACACTAAAGGTATGGAATACAGTGAGATAAATATAAGAGTTAAGTGTACTGATATTATAGAGATGTGAACTATGAAGCAAAGGATGAAATGCTTCTGAGAGTATCACCTTTCCAAAGTGTGCTTAGATTGAGTGCAAGATGTGCTCAGATTAGGGTAAAGAAGCAACTAAGCTTGGATTGTATTAGCACATATAAAGTTATTAAGAACCTGACCATTGACTTATAAGTTAGTATTACTAATAAAGATGTCTTAGATTCATAATGTGTTATATGTGAGTATGCTAAGAAATATCGATATGATCTGATATTGATGTTATCGATGCATGATGTGGAAAATTGTGAGTAATCGGAGATATATATATTGAGTAACCAGTTAAGAAAGTGAATGAATAAATAAGTAATAGAAAAACCTGGTAAGTCTATCGACTATGGGCATTTGAAAGAAAGTGGTGTTAGAATAAATGTAGGATCCATTGGAGATGTCTTGCAGAGGGAGATTTCACTAAAAATCTGAGGATTACAGGGTCAGGCCATGTAAATTAACACTAATCGCGTCTTCCAAGAATGAAAAGGCCACCAGACCCGAGGAGTACACGGTCTGCCCATGTTTGGACCCTCCAAATGGCAAAAATCTCTCCTCAAAGTCTTCACAGAAATTGTAAATCTAGAACACTGACTCTGACGCTAAAATTCTCCATAAATTGAAGTTTTGAATTTTCCTTTCGCATGATCTTTACCCGACCACCCCAAATGGTCGCCTTGGGATTAGTCATGAAACCTGGGCCCAACACTTTTACTTACACGAAGATAAATCACAACATTACAGTCTAAACCATAATTAAGCGATCAACTTAATTATTTAACTGTGAATTAACTAATTTAGATTCTAATAATACACATGTTTCCTATTCATCTCCATGTATATGTATATTATTTACAAAAGAATCTTGGTATCTTATGACTAGATATATAATGCTCATACAAATAAAACCAAACTCTTTTGGTTTAATAATAATAAGTATTTTCATTACAAAAGTAACTGGAAGAAAATTAAGTTATACGTAAATACACTTGCTTTCCGGGGCACTATATTTACATAACTCTAACAAAATAATATAATCATTTTCTTTTAATGAGATATGTTATCTTTCTATAGCAAACCTTTAATTGTAGCCAAAGTTATGCTTATAGTGGGCTAAATTAAATGAAATAATTCCATCAAGGTACTATAACTTTTGAGCCCTACTCCATGCAACCCATTGCATTTTGCTATCACGGTGTTGACATACATATTACATGTTATGATCAAAGTTTACGAGACATTAGTTAACTCAAATGTCAATACAATTTTTCATCTATATGATTTTGACATATCTCAATAACTTCGTTGCCATATCCTCAATAAGAATTATAGAAAAATTGTATAATGGGCACACAATTTTCTATCTAACTTTGGGAACTCTTCTTAAACATAACTTATGTCTAAAACTTTTGGTTCACTGACTTAGCATCAACTATACTAAACAAGGTAAGTTTTAATCATAACAAAATAAATGTAAGAAAACAAGTAATTAATTATATGCCATGACTACCAAATTAGATTAGGACTTTAATCATATTTGGTTACTCCCACTACTTATTTGAAATAATAGCCCTCACTATTATTCAGAAAGATTACTCTAATCTTTCTAGTGAGCTAGGATCCCATTGAAATATAGTTGATCTTAATTTTACTCTACAAACCAACTAAACTTAAATTAGGTAGATAACAACTTCATCAATCACATCTCATGTGACTCTTAGATCTGTTAGATAAAAACTCTTGCCAAAACATATCTTATATGTTGTTCCAATCCCTGCCTCTAAATTCATGTGATCATCAGTTTGCTCATCCAAATCACACAAATTTAGTTAAGTAGAACCCATTGTCACAAGATTAAACATGTTCAGGTTAAAGCAACCTTGAGTTTACCCAATAAGCCTACAATAAGCAGAATTGTGGTTTATTATTATAATAATGGAAGGCAACAATTACGTTCTGATGTGTACTTAATATTTTAACAAGGGATTTTAATTTCATTTGTCTCATCAATCACAAAATTGTATTAGAAATTACTAACAGTTTCCAATTCGATTAAAAATATTTCTAATCTAATTAGCAATTACTATTTCTAATCTCATTAGAAAATACTTTTTGTTAATTTGAAAACTATTTTCTGATATTAAAAGGAACTACTTTCAAAATTAAATAAAAACACTTTTAAAATTAAATTAAAAAAGTCCTTTATATTATTTATTTAGAGACTGATTTCATAATAAATTAGAAAAACTTTCTTTAATAAATTAGAAAACTATTTTTAAAAAAATTAAAGAAAGTTCCTTTGCTTGATAAATGAATGAAAACAATTTTCAAAATTTAATCAAGAAAATATCCTTTCTAATAAATTAAAAAATTTATTATTAATAAATAAAGAAACAATTTCTAAATGAATTGAATAATAATTCTCAAAACAAAATAAAGTTATAAATTTAAATTTTTTTTAATCAAATTGAAATAAATAAATTTAATTAAGAAACATTTTTCTTAATTATTTAAGAAAACACTTTTTATAATTTTAAGGAGTTTAATTAATTAATTTCAATCTAATTGAAAATAATTAATTTTAATTTTAGAAATTACTTTTCTAAAATTAATTAGGAATCAATATAATTATTAATCCTAATCATATTAAGAAAAATAAATTTTATTGAAATTAAGATCTCATCTTAATAAATATAATCTCATTATCTTTATAATTTCTAGTATAATCCAATTATTTAAAACCTTGACTTGATTCTAATTATTGATTTGATAATTAATTTAATTTAATAATTCAACTCTTGAAAAGTTAAACTAAGTTCCCAAAAATTGCTAATAAACATTAATCATTGAAAATAATTTTCATATATTTAGAAAACTCTTTTTCAATTTTATCAAGAATATAAACTAGTTTAATCTCCATTAAACTAATTTAGTTGAAATTAAAGATTTTAAAACATTAAAATCAAATAAAAAAGATGGGGCGCTTGCATGCACGTTTTGTACAGACGTATTTTAGAAAACGTAGGCGCGTGTCTAACACGTGCCTATCGTTTGTTCTCCAAAGGCTTGTCTAAACCACTGCTCCCCATTTTCAAACCGACACTCCCATGTTTTCAAACGCCCCTGTCATACTTACAACTACTTCCCTCATGTCGCCGTCTTAACAACCAACACCAGCGACATTATGCCACTAATGAAGACTCCACCAGTGGCGTTCAAACCACTGATGAGTTTAATCTCAAATCCAGTGAACACATACCAAAATAAAGCATATGTGCAAGAATGGGCATAAACAGAAGCAAACGTAGAAACACAATCTAGAGGATGCAAACAAAACTGGGAGTAGAAGCGTAATTGATTTTTCATAATCAACCATACAAACGCAAGCCAAAAAAAAATGGCAACAACTGAAAAATCATTGATTTTTAGTTTTGCTTTCTTGTTTTCCAGATCTGGGTTTTTTGGATTTCTGTAGCCACAAAACACAACCATCGAGTCTTCTCCAAGACTCAACGAAAACCCAAACACAAAACACAACCACGCAGACAAAGTGCAATGCGTCTTGCAGGATGCACACACACTTTATTCAATTTCCAGTAGTTTTTTTCTAGATTTTGAGTCCTGGTTTTGGGTATTTAAATCTGAACTTTTTCAGATTTCATTAAACTGGGTTTCATAAACTAGTTCTAAGGGTTCAAAGTGTACGCTGATTTAATTTTTAAAACCACAAGAAAATAGCAGATACGAAACACAAGGCTTAAAACGAATTTCCAAAAACGCAATAACCAGAATAAAGCAGAAGAACAAATTTCCAGAATTCCATAACAATTCTAGGATTTATGAAGAATCATATGAAAAATCATTTTTTAATTCCAAATTTTTGATCAATAACAATCATGTATGTTTGACTCAAATTATAGAAATAAAAATTGGTTATGATACCATTGCTAGGAAACTGGGGCGGGATTTGATCTTGACTGCAATGGAATAATTATGAAAATTTTTTGCAACCTTTGATTTCTTAAAAACTAAGATCTCTTTAATTCTATAAAATGATTATACAAATCAACTTGTTCGAAGTGATTTGCAAGCTTTATAATTTATAACCCTCGAATACTGTAAGTGCAAAGGCCTTGAATTGTAATAATTTAAGGGTCGATCCTACGAGGAGGGTGAATTAATTTAATTTTAGGGTGTCTAAGGCTCAGAGAAATAATAAGTTGAAATTAAAAATGAAAGAATAATATAAACATAGGATTTCGATTGTAAGAATTCAACTCAAGAAATTAACACAAAACAAGAATTGAAATTGAACAACACAAAAGGTCATTATGGAATGTCAAGAGAAATTACCAAGTTATGAGAGAGGGGATTATACCAATCATTAATGCTATCCTAACCAATTATGTGTTATTGGGATGTCAGTTCTAGACTATCATAGGGGAAAATTACTCTCTCTCAAGTTATAGTCCTGCTCCCTAAATCATTAACCCTAATTAAATTATAAAATTTGCAATCTCTAAATTAAGAAAAGACCCATAATTAAAATTTGATCGGAAGATCACTAATAAACTACTGGGTCTCACACGAGATCTATCTCTGCATAAAAATAGATATGATTAACTACTGGTCTATTGGATTGCCTAACTCCTGTTAACCCAATCCAATCATTTTTATACGACTCACCCTCTCAGTTTGTTACCAAAATATGCTAAAATCAAAGTTAATCACAACAACCAATCGATAAAACACAAAATCGACTATATTAACATTAAATCAAATTAAAATCCCAAAGGAAGAGTTAGGACATCGTCAACAATACAAAACCCATCATCACATAATCCATTTTAATCTTATACTTTAAATGAAAAAAAATGTAATGGAAAGGGAATAGAACTTGGATCGGACAATCCTGGAAGGAAGTAGTGTCAAGAGACCACCTAATCTAGGAAGCAGTAGCATCGAGACCCACTTCTTCTTCCTCTTCTTCTTCTCTCTCTCTTGAACTTTACAAAAGTGACAGAATGTAGAAGCTCTCTTAGGGTTACATCTTTAGGTCTTATATAATATTTCCAATTAGAGCACCCTAAGGTCTTTTTTGGGTCTAAAAGGTTTGAAAAATCCCTAACAAAATTGTCGGGAATTTTTTCTTCTGTCATGATTGTGAGCCATAATGACACGATCGTGGCTCTTTGCACCAGCTTCTATCATGATCGTGGTATATTCTCCATGATTGTGGCACCTTGCTCTTGCTTCTGTCACGATTGTTGACACAATCTTGGCCTTGTATTATTTCCCGAGTCTTCTCTAAATTTCCTCCAGTTGTCCTAAAACACTAATAAACACATCAAGGAACCTCATAACTATAAAATTAAAGTTTAACATCTTGTTCTAACCCACAAAGCACAAATATTTACTAACACAATTTTATCCTAAAAACACACTAAGCAATCAAATTAACAACTAAAGACACAGTAAACTACCCACAAACACACGATGCAATCTACATCTATCAATGTCCCCCAGTTACTAAGCTACATCACATTCTCAACTGGGTACTAGCTCTATTTATAATCGGATTTGTTTTAAAAAGGGTTAGTGGAATAGTTATTTATTTAAGATTTACACATTACATTTTTTTTCTTTCCTACCTCATTTCTTAAGCTAATCATTCTCATGAAAAGATACTAATTATGCTACTTATTTGATTAGGCTAAAATTATAAATGAATGTGGTAAATTCCTAGAGTGAATGAACTAACATCGTATCTTAATTAACATGCATATTTAACTAAATCAACCTAGAACATTAATTTCTCAAGCTAATAAAGTTTAGCAACCTAAAAGACTATGTTCAAGGCTAAATTGATTCTGTTAAGTCCTAGCCGTTGACACATTCCTAAACAAAACTAATATACAAAATGTAAAATTCATATTCAAATAAAAACATATAATGCACGCATCTGTCCTCACATTTGAACAACACATTGTTCTCAATGTGAGATGAACAAACAAACAATATATAAGGTGGGAATAAAAATAACAAAACAAGAGAAACATGAGAAAAAATGAAAATGAAAATAAAAATAAAAGTAGAAAAAGACAAGGGTTAGAGTATAGAACCCATCATGGTGATTGAGGTGATGATGACGGTGGTGTTGAAACCAAATCCAATTGACACCGAGATTACTTTCCTTAAGCCTTATTTATAGAGTTTAAATCAAATCTAACTAAACAATAATTTAAATCTAACTACTACACATGTTAAGTTATGGTCATTAGCTTGACTGTGCATCCTTAGAAGTGTGTTCAATTATTTGAAAGAAAGGAAATTACTTCCTTTTCCTTGAAGATCACTCCTTTGAAATATGGTTTGCAACGATGCCCATTGGCCTTAAAGGTCTCCTAGTTTGAGTTCTCCAATTCAAGGGTTCCATGAGAAAACACTTGGGTGACTGTAAAAGGTCCACTTTATGGTGATTTTAATTTTTCTTGGAAATAGTCTCAGTTTTGTGGGGTTATTTCAAACTTTTGGGCACGAGTAAAACGTGGTAAACGTAGTTTTTACCCTTAATTGAAAAGGCTACAGAGGAAAGAGGAGAACTCTAATTTTGATGCCTCCATTTTGCTACATTGGGAAAGATCCAAGGGAGACAAAGAGAAGAGAGAAGGAGGAGAAAGGAAGAGTGAAGAAGAAGGGCTACTATTGATGCTGTCTTTCTGATCCATCCTGTCCCTTCCAAGTGACATTTTATTTCATCTTTGTTATTCTTTCTTTTGAATGTATGAGATGGATTTGATAGTGATATATTTGGTTTTGATAATGATGTTCTAAACTCCTTAGGGATTTGTTCATGAATAAATGTTAAAGTGATTTCTTTGATGTTATTACATTAGGTATTATGGTTATTTATTGCATTTGCATGCTTTGGTAACAAATTGAGAGAGTAAATCAATAGCAAAATGATTAGATTGGATAATGAGAGTTAAACAACCTAATAGATCATGCAAATAATCAAATTGATAATTTATACAAAAAGAGATCCCATGTGAGGACCCAATAGTCTATTAAAGGGCTTAAGATCTAATTGGATGTGTAGGTTTTTTATTAACTGAGAGATTGCAAATTACAAATTGCAAATTTCATAATTCAGTTAGGGGTTGTGATTTATATTAAACTTGACAGAGAGTAATCAACCCATCGAAATTCTAGGACCGATATCATGTTGACTCAAAGGGAATCATGTTAACATTTGATAAGGAATCATGTTAACATTTGATGATAGGATAAATCCTCCTTCTCATATTAAGCTAATCTTACTTATGTGATTTTTTATCGTTTATTAGTGGTGCTTAGTTTTGATTTCTTTGCGTTAGTTTTACAATTTAATTACCAATCAATCCATATTCATGAATTTACTTTCCTATTTACTTTTTTTTTCTTTTTAATAATCTTTTAGGCTTTAGATAACTTAGAATTAGATTAGTTCACTAACTTGTCGAGGAATCGACACCTCATATACTATATTTATGAGTCGTGCACTTGCGTTATATTGAGGGTTCTATAAGATTAAAACTTGCTCAACAATAATCAAACCAATGATTGACCCATAGTGTAGTTATCCAATATATGTAGAAATATGGTTTGAAGCAACCAATAAGAAAGTAGGCTATGAAGGTTTACTCCACAGGATTAGGTTAGCACTAAGCGTATAGTTAGCCAAAGTTATAATTAAGTCAGACCCTAATTGTCAATAACTTAAAGTTAATGGAGAATAAAGGAATAAAATTCATGGTAAAATATTTATAGGGAATAAAATTAAAGAAGTGGATCAACTCTTCATCAATGATCCCAAATGTATAGCTTTCGCACATAATCCCTCTTTTATATGACCAAAGTAGATATTTATGACTAACCTTGAAGTAAAAGATTATATGGGTTTAATTTGGTGCTATATTAAAGGGGCCAAGCTACCCAAATATAATAAGGTTGTAACTAATCTTAACATAAAGGATTGGATAGGTCCAATTTGATGATAAATTTTAGGTAGCTATAACAAGTTAGATAGGAAGATTATAAGTTAATTAATTACAAGGTGATAAGAGAACATCTCTACCACAAGTGTTTTGTCTTATCTTATCATCATAGCCTTAAATCTACGAATGCAAGTTTCATTTTGAGAGATTTTCATGAAGGAATACGTGGATCTCATTAAGGATTTTAGACTTTGGCATAAATAATAATGATATGGGGTAAGTACTTGACTATTATAAGGAAATAAACCTAAACATATATACTGACTTGTGAATGTTATTCCCTATATCACCATCATTCAATAGTGGATTAAATGTCCATTGCTAGCTCTATTCCATTCATATTAGCATAATAAGCCATGAATTTTCTCGGGCCTTTCTTACTAGTAGCTTAAAAACACAAATATCTCTTAGTAGTTACATTCTATTTCACTAATGCGTGGAAGCCAAGTCTTATGTCTCAATAATAAAAAAGCTATAATGAATTTCTTGAATGTTATATATTATTACTAGGTATAAGTTTCCCTTAGTCCTAATTATGATAACAAAACCCAATTCAACATAAAAATCCTTATAGAGTTATATTAATAACTCCACATATACCAATGGTTCTCTTTCATGGTTCAAACTTAGTCAAGTTACTTGGCCAAGGTTATGAATTAAACAATCCTTCATCTAATCAAAACTAGGGTTGAGAAAGTCAAAACAAATGGATGAGGATTAAAAAAAATGATGGGTAGAGATAACTAACATTGACTAAAACATTTCACCATTTTTAAAATTTTTAATATTAAACAGAATAAGGAATAAATTATTATAAACATACCAAAATTAGTAGAAATATTAATATCCTAACAGTGAGAGTAAACATGCATGATGTTTTAGCACGAAGTAGAAAAAAACATGTAACATATTTCTAAGACAGATAACTAGAAGAGGAGGATGTAGTAATTCAAGAAACTCATATCCAAATAGAAAAGCTATGTGAAAATTCCACTCTAACTTCAATCAGAAAATCTAACAGAAAGAAGAAAAAGGCCAAAGGGAGATGGTAAGTTCTTTAAGCCAACTAAGTCATTATTTTTTGGAATATTAGAGGGATAAATGAACCTCTTAAGAGACAAATAAAAAAAGGACCTATTTTTAGATAAAAAGCCTTCTATCTTAGGATTAATAATGATTATAATTGAAGATCATAAAATTTAAGATTCTATGAAGTTTTTAGGGCTTAAATGTATCTTTTTATCAATCATCAGCATCAATACAATGGTAGAATTATGTTTGCCTATGATAAGGATAAGGTATAGGTTATAAAACTCAACTACTCTAATCAGTTCAATCGTTTGGAGTGCAATATTTTGGATTCCCCAATTTCCTTTGAATTTATAAACACTTATGCTTTCCCAAAATAAATAAATAAAGGAGGATGCTGCTATTAAATCACCTATGCTTAATCCCTGAATTACTGTAGGTGACTTTAACTGTGTCCTTTATCCCTCAGAATCTCAAGGAGATAGAGTAAAAGCATAATGTCATAGGTAAAAAGTTGGAGTCCATATTAGGTTTACTGGAAATATTTGATTTAAGATCTATTAATTATCTCTTTACCTTGAATAAAAAGTAACTAGACATGAACTTAACTAAGAGAAAGCTTGATAGGGTATTAGCCAATCAAGTTTGGACAGGTAGATGGCATAATTCCTTTGAACACTTTGTTCCTCCTCTCTGATCAAACAATTATTTCATGGAAATGATTATAACAATCTTGTTTCTAAAAATTCTCCTTTTAGATTCTTCAATTTCCTAGTATATAAGGAGGGTTCATGGATATTGTAAGAGATGTTTGGGCAGTCTGGATTCTAGGTTGAAAGCCCTATCAATTAATGAGGAAGCTGAGAATGTTAAGAGCTAGGTTGAAGAGTTTTCTTAAGGTCAGTGAGTTTTCTTTTTTTGTTTAAAGACTACAGGTTGCAAAAATGGAGCTTAAGAACTTACAAGATTTCTTTTATATGGATTTGGTTTTGGAATTGAAATAGAGAGAGCTTAGAGCACTTGAGGGGTACACTAGGTCCTTTTATGATCATGCTTCCTTAATATCACAAAAGGTAAGGATAAGTTGGTTGATGGAGGGGGACACTAACACTAAGTTCTTTCATAACTCTATCTTAGCTATAGTGAACACTAATGAAATTCATCACCTGCTTGTTGATGATAATCAACTAATCATAAATGCAACTTCCATTCAAGCAAGGGTGTCCGACTTTTATAAGGAACCTTTTAGTTCAAGGAATTCAAATATAGTCAATCCCTAGTTTCTAAATAAACTTTTAGGTCATTCTAGCCCCCTCAAAGTTGATTTGTTGGAGGACTTATAGAGGCCAGCTTTTCATATGGAAATCAAGAATCTCCTGTTCATTTTAAGTCCTAAAAAATTTCAAGGACATAATGGTTTTAATGCTTTTTTCTCTTAATTTACTTAGCATATCATTGGAGATTTTTTTAGGCAAGTGATCCAGGAATTCCTATCCTCTAGCAGAATGTTAAGGGAGATCAATTCCACTTGTATATGTCTCATCCTAAAACTCCCTAATGCTAACAAATGAAGAATTTTTGTACCATCTCTTACTACAATACAGTGTATAAGTTGCTATCCAAGCTTCTGTTTGTGAGGCTGAAGGGGAGTTTGAAGAGTTTAATTCATCATTCTAAAAATGCATTCATACTTGGGAGATCTATTTTTAACAATATTTCTCTTATTTAGGACCTAATGAGGGTTTATGATACAAATAAATCCATCAAAAGCTATGCATTAAAAGTCGATTTTTAAAAAACTTTTGATACTTGTTTAGCAAGTTTTATATCTAATAATAAAACTCTCAATACCCACAAGTATATCGATTGTATCTTGTAGTATCAAAACATATCATTCTTATGATGATAATGCAATAGCTAACAATTTGAACCTAACTTTGTCTAACTTAATACAAAATTGAATAGAATAAAAATAAATGAAATGAAAGTAGAACAAATAAATAAACGAAACAAGTAAAAAAAATAAAATAGTTGAGCTGCTAATAAAATTGAGTTCAATCAACAGTGAACACTTAGGCTATGTTTGGATGGGGTTTGTTAATGGCATAGAATGGAATGTAATATTATTCCATCATTTAGGAGAAGAGTTTATAATAAAATGGAATGGAATGGGATGGAAGAGAAGGATTTCATATTACATCTCATTCCATCCTAAATATTAAAAATGTAAAACCTCTGATTTGGGGGTTTTAGGATAGAATGCAAATATGATAAACAATTTTACACTATATTACATTATAAACCCTTTATCCAAACAACATTTCACTACATTATATTATGAACTGTTCTATCCCTTGTAAACAATAATTTTCTAATATTACATCCAATTCCATTCCATTCCATTATAAACCAATCCATTCCATTATATTCTATTAGCCTTAAGAACAATTTTATGTGCTTTTCTTTAGATTGATCTTCATGGTTGTTCTTTTTTGTTTGATATTGCTTTAGGGAAGGAATTGATCATTTTGGTGTAGGAATGGAGGGTGGACACCTTTGTAATTGAGCTAAGGAATAAGAAAAGAGAAGAGAAGTGGAGCTGCTGAAAAAACAAGAACCTATGACCATGGAAGAGGCATGCTTTCCACGATCGTGGGAAGAATAAGTATAATTCCCACGGTCATGGGGATTGGAAATTGAAGGGACACGTGGGTTTCTTATATATTTTTTTTAGGTTTTCGTGACTTTATAAGGCGGAAAATCCTGAGAGCTGCCAGGAGAGTTGAAAATTTTTCTTCTTGGTTTCAAAAGATAGAGCTAGAGCCTAGAGATAGGTGGAGGTTCAAGATTTCATTCTTGATTGGCCAAAGAGCACCCTATCATCCAAATTTTCCAGATTCGGGCAAAGAAGAGGAGGAGCTGCCCAGTCCAGTTTTATTTCAATTTCTTTCTCTTCTAGTATGTTTATCATGGATTATTTGATTGTTAGGGATGTTATGGATATTATGATTAGTTAAAACAATTTTTTAGGTTTTGTTGTTTGAATTATTTATGAACCTTTGGTTATCGATTTAATGACATACATGTTTGTGTTATTTATTATTCTTAAATCTTACAATAAATCAAAAGAGTGAGCTTAGTAATCTATGTTAATAGGCCTATAAATAACAAGTTATTGATTTATTAGGAAGAGAGTTTAATAGATCAATACACAGTCTATAGGATAGCTTTATATCTAGTTAAATGCTTAGGAAAGACTTTGCACATCGAGAGATCACTAGTGACATTTAGTTACACCTTGAGAGAGGGTAGCTAGAATTTTAGGAAATCTTGGGTCAAGCATAAATTGAATCAATTAATTATAGGGGAGCAAATAGGGATAATGAAAAGTCCTAATGTTTAATCTTGTTTTTCTCCAAGTCTCAGTTGACAATTTTGGTTTGGGTTGCATTAGTTCCTATTACTTTTGGTTTATCTTTATTTTCAAATTCAGGTGAAACAATTTCTTAAACAAAGGACAACTTGAGGTCCTTATACTTGCGATTTTGAGCGTAAGAGTAGTAGTGTGTTTTGCAATTCTTGTTTTTGGCACCATTGCTAGAATTGTTTATTTAGCATCTTATTTTTTCTTGGGTTACTTTGATTTAAGAGTTTTTGATACCTTTCCTTGTGTATTTGTAGGTGAATGAACATAAGGAACATTAGAAGGAATACTGAATTTTACGAAGAAGAGTTAGTAGATATCACAAGGCACGAACAACCGTTAAGAAGAGCGAAGTGCTAAGACATTATATAAAGAAATATGGAGGAAGAAGGAGAACAATTAGGGGTTGAAAAGACATTGATGAACTTTATAAGACTAGGATTTATTCCTTAAGGAGTTGCAAGGCCTGCGATTCAAACTAACAATTTTGAGATCAAGCCAGCACTCCTCAACATTCTTCAGAGTAGTGTGTAGTTCTATGGGTTGTCCAATGAAGATCCCAATGCCCATCTCGCCAATTTTTTAGAGATATGTGATACTTTCCAGTTTAATGGGATGTTTGATGATGCTGTAAGGTTGCAACTATTCTCTTTCACTTTGAAAGTTCGGGTGAAGGTATGGTACAATCCACTCAGATCAGGGTAGATTAATATTTAGGGATAGCTAGCCCAGGCATTTCTTGCTAAATACTTCCCATTGAACAAGACAACAAGGATCACTAAGGAAATCAAAAATTTTCAACAAAGTGATGGGGAGTCTTTATTTGAAGCTTAGGAGAGGTTTAAAGAACTACAAAGAAGTTGTCCTCACCATAACCTTCCAAGGGAGTTCCTCATGCAAACATTCTATAATGGTGTAAATTAAAGCACAAGAGGGGGCATAGATGCAGCTGCGAGAGGATCTTTGATGAGGAAAAATATTGATGCAACTCATGATATTTTGGAAGTGTTAGTGAGCAACAGTTACATGTGGTCAAGTAAGAAAAGTAGGCAAAGGCAGTAGGAAAAAAAGGTATTCGAATTTCAAGATGGCTATGCGACTATGTTTCTAAATTGACTAAGAACGTACATATGGAAGATGAAACAAATGATGGTAATATATGTAGAAGTTCTCAAGGTTAAGTCGACCAGTTATTATGAGAATATATTTGATCATGTGGTTATATTGGTGAATAATGTAATTGAGTACATATGAGATCCATATTTGGATATGGTATGGGAGGTAATCTATGATCCCTATAGTTAAAATTATGAGATGAATTACAGTAATGTGATGGAATTATGGTATAGGTGATTATGTTGAAAAGGTAACTACGATGGAGGAGTATGTTTGAACAGTTGTAGAATATTCAAGAATTGTTCAGAATCAACTATGATTGACGTATCATTGGCATGAGTATAAACTGGTGACCTGCTAAAATTTCTTTTATGTATAAGATGTAATGATCTTGATCGTACATACCAAAAATATAAGAGTAAATGAATATGATGTCATTGAGTTTTATTATAAAGAATATTTTGATCATGTACAGTGTGATAGAAATTGATATTATTGAAATATCATGAACAGTTAAAATTGATCTTATTGAGGTGTTAAAAATGGCTGAAACAACATTGATGAACATAGTTGATTAATAAAGATTATGGAAACAGTGTAGATGATTGAGGTAAGAAGTCTTTTTGAGATAGAGATGTTTTATCAAATCATATTGGGTGAATTAAATATTCTGTTTCGAGGAATGAATGATTATTAATGAAAGAAAAGTAAATATTGGAGTCTTATCCTTGACGGAGACTAAGGCATAAGAGGTAGAATATGCTACCGAGAATGTATGTATTTTGTTTGATGTAAAGTATCCAACTATGTGGGTGGATTCCTGCATTTAAGGAGACATAAATTGCTAATATGAGGACTATATAGGTCTACATTATATTTTGTGTAAATATGTTCGGGAGATACAAATTTAACCTGATAAATGTATTACAAACACAGGAAGTTCAGATTGAAAATAAACTGAAATGTGTGGAGAAATTAGTATAAATGAACAGACGGTAGAATAAGTCAATGTGAAATCAGAGGAAATCGAATGAATTGAGCAAATTATTCGAGAAAATAAGTCAATTGAAAAACTGAGAATAACATGAGGTAATATTATCTCATTGAGGAGTTAGTTACCTAAGGAATCATGAGAACTAATTATGGGCATATAGAGTTTTGGCAATATCTGTTGAGTTAACAAATGCCCTTGACAGTACTATGGTATAGAAGATTAAAGTGATCCAAGCAAAATTTGATGATATATTAGATATATTCGAAAAGTTGAGAAGAATAGTTTGAATACTTGAGAAAAAAATGTGTAAATCGTATGAATGATGGAAGTAAAGAGAATTTTGAGTTAATAATTGAGTCAAAAAATTTGAATACGAGATTGAGAAAATGGATAGAGTTACTGGAAGATTCTGATGTATAGATGAGTATTTTTTAGTAAGGCTAGTATTGTAATCTGATGCATTGAACAGAAAATTCAATAGTAGTGTATCACAAATTTGGATAGTGAGGTTATCAAATCTAGTGTAATAAAGAGCGTAGAATGTTGAATTGAATTTTGGGCAAAATGATTAGTCACTGAAAAGTTAAGATCAATTTCACATGAACAAAGCCCAAATTGAAGATTCAGAAATTGAGAATCTTACTGAGAAATCAAAAATGAATACAAATTTTTAGTTTGAATGGGAAGAATAACACTTTGTGATTAAAACAAAAAGTATGTGTACCGATAAAGATGATTGAGCACAAAGATGTTAGAGGAGTATAAACAATAACCTATGTTATACATCCTGGTAGGAATACGCTGAGATAATGTTTAATGGGTAAGGAGGTAGAAGCAAATGACCACACTTGTGAGTTGCTAAGTCTTGGCTATTGGAGATATGCTTAAAGCTTATATTTTTGGGGTTCATAGGAATATAAGATCGATGTACAACTTTGATTGACTTTAAGCATAATAATCATTATCATAGTGATTTCATTAGAATACTGTATGAGGAGTTAGATGACAGAAAGATTCGTTCGCTTTTGTATTGTGATGATTAAGGCCTAAAAAGGGTTGAAGGTTAGAATTGATTACAGAGGTAGTTGATAAGTGAAATTGATCAGCATTAGAAATTAAGTGATTCTAGAAAGATAAAGGAGTTTGGTGGATCAACACCAAAGGTATGGAATACAGTGAGATAGATATTAGAGTTAAGTGTACTAACACTATAGGGATGTTAACTATGAAGCAAAGGATGAAATGTTTATGAGAATATCACTTTCCCAAGGTTTGTTTAGATTGAGTGCAAAATGTGCTCAGGTTAGGATAAAGAATCGACTAAGCTTGAATTGTATTGGTCCATATAAAGTTATTAAGAACCGATCCATTGACTTATGAGTTAGTATTACTAACAAAGATGTCTTAGATTCGTAATGTGATATATGTGAGTATGTTAAGAAATATTGATATTATATGATATTGGTGTTATCGACACAAGAAGTGGAAAATTGTGAGTAATCTGAGATATATATATTGAGGAATTAGTTAAGAAAGTGAATAATTAAGTAAGTGATTGAAAGACTGAGTGAGTCTATTGACTATGGCCATTTGGAAGAAATTATTCGAGTGAAGAAGTTACTTGGGAGACTGAGGAAAACATAAGACATCATTACTTCTTATGTTTGATCACTTAGGTAAAAATTTCGAGGACGAAATTTTTTAAAGGGGGAGAATTGTTAGACCCCATACTTTTCTTGGAAGTTGGAAGTATTAAAAGAGAAATTGTTAGTGATTAGTCATAAGTAAAGAAAAAGGAGAATTCTTGACTTTCAAATGGTAGACAAGATTAAGGTAGTGAATGTAGTAAGTTGATGATGAGTGGGTATATGTATGTATGTTCTATTATTAGTGTTCACGATCAATTGTGGACTATAATTTGTTTATGTATGATATTGAGTTGAAATGGAGTTGAGAATGAGGAGTAAATGAAGTAAAAGAGGTGATCTTAGTATAAGATGGGTTAGGATAAAATCTGGAATCAAAATTTGGAAGATGATCTAGAAAATGTAGCAGTAGCATGTTTACTGAGTATGCTTCAGTCTTTTAGCTATAACTTTTTCTCTAGTTACCCAAACGTGGTGATTCTGGATTTAGATTAAACGAGATAGGTATGGTTACATTTTTCATGAAGACGTCGAATTCAAATTATATCTTTAAGAGTCTTAAAATCTGACCTGAAGTTCAAAAACTGAGTTGCTTCTGTGAAAATTCACCGCGGCGAACTTGAAGGTTTTGGCTAGGATTCCTCTCGGGTAAAGTTCTCCGCGGCCAACTCTAGGTTTTGCCGCGGTGAACTTGTGAATTTATTTGCAAGAATTCCTCTCTGAAGGAGTTTGCCACGGCAAACTTTTCTGTACATTGAATATGTTTCGGTATTTTGGGCATAAATTTTTCTGTAGTGATCCGAATGAGATGATTTTTAATTTGGAGTAAACTAGAGATATAGGAATACAAAGTTCATGAAGAAATATAGTTTTAATTCAGTCTATAAAAGTTCCAATTTTTGGATGGAAGTTGAGCATAGAGTGTTGGTACAGCATAAGAACAGTCCAAAAATGTTTAGGGTACAACTTTCAGATTTCTAAACCAAATTGAATGATTTTAGAATCATCAGAAACTTAAGACAATGGGGAAAATTTTTCTAGAAGGAGGTTATATCAAATTTCTTCATTTACCTGATCAAAATAAGGAGTTAATATGTTAGTAGTTAATCGACAAAAAGGGGCAAAATTAGGAGAACCAATTAAATGAAAGGTAAAAGGGAAGAGTAAGCACAATGTGGTATTATTTAAAAGAAGAAGAGGAAAATTGTGGGAGTTAGACAAGAGAAGAGAAAGTCGTGAGAAGAGAGGAGAAAAGAAAGAAGAGTGTGTGGAAGCTAGGGAAAAAGGAGAAAGAAGGAGAAAGAAGAAGATTTGCGCTAAACCTAAGGTAAGTATCATTTTTCTTCTTACTTAGTAGAAAAACAAAAGGGATTAGAGAAGAGAATGAGTTTGTGTAGGAAGAAAGAGGAGAAACCCTAGATGGATTTTTATGGATTTCTAAACTAGGTTTTGGTTTTTACAACCTAGATGGACTATGGGTAGGTTGGCTTTGAGCTTAATTTGTGTTTTTTAAAATTTTATGATTTTTTTTGAAGTTTATAAATTTTATTGGAATTTTGTTTTGAATGGAACCTTGGTTGTTTTAGGAAACCAAGGGAATACTACCCAAGAGAAAAGGGAAAGGCAAGCTTGACTTAGATTTTCGCATGCTAATTAGGTGGGTAGTGTATTTTAGTTATTGTGTAATTCGGCAAATTCTTGCGTATGTGTGTGTATGTTGATTGCTTAAAATTGTTTTGCTTGAAACTAAAATAATTGTGAATGTTTGGAAATACATGAGGAATTATAATTATGTTATACCTTGAAAAAGGTTATAACATTTGGGATTAGATGAAAAGAAGAAAAAGCATGAAAGTATGAGCATTTAATTGGAATTGAGCATGAGATTTGGTTGTGTTTGGGCAAGAGAGGAACCATTTTGTAGTCACGTGCATATCAATATAATGTTTTATTTCGGCTACCCGCTTTTGGAACACGAGATTCGAAAAGTGGTCTCGTTTTGTTCACAAAGTAAACTTCGGTTTCTCTGTTTTGTTCCACTCGAACCATTGGTTTGTGCATTGCATTTTGAGTTGTCCAGTATGATGCATTTGAGTGATTGCCTAATGGATGAAGTCTGTGTATGTATTATGCATAATTTGCTTAATTATGAGTTTTGAGTTAAATTGGTGAATGCTCGAATTGTTAGATATACATGTGCATATCTTGAATATGTGGCTAATTGCCAATAGCTATAAATATATTAGCCACTGAGCTGTGTAGCTCACCCTATTATTCCCTCCTCAGGTGGAGATCGAGAAGATCAGTGATCCTTGCAAGGCATTTGGGCAAATTCCAAGATAGTTAGCTTTTGTAATTAAGTTAGTTTGATCACTTTTGGATAGCTTCATAAGCATGTAAACATTGAGCATCCTGTATATGTTGTATTTTGGGTTAAGTCCTTGTTCAAAATGTTATTAAGTAATTAAACTACGTATGAGTTTTGTTGATTTGGCAAATGAGTGTAAAACTGAAAAGTTCCAAGGTGTATGTGCATGTTCTTTAGTAGTTGTACATTTCGAAATCCAAGTCTTTCCTAGGTATCGAAATTGCATGCCGACTTCAGGGGAAAAACTGGAGTAATTGAGCTAAATTAGTCAAAGTTGTCTTCTTAAAAGTTGTAGCTTATCTTTTTAGCTTTGCAACGGTATATAGTATGAAATTTTTGGACATTGGAGTCGAAAGTTATGATCTTTATGAGTGGAGATGCTCAGGAGTGTATTCTGCTTTGTCTTAAGAGTCACTTCGTCTTAAGTTGACTTTGCTTTGTCTTAAGAGTCACTTCATCTTAAGTTGACTCTTCTTCATCTTAAGAGTCGCTTCATCTTAAGTTGACTTTGCTTTGTCTTAGGTTGACCTTCTGCTTTGTCTTAAGTTGACCTTCTACTTCGTCTTAGGTTGACTTTTTGCTTCATCTTACATTGACTAAAACATCTTCTGGTCCAATTTTGACCCTTTAGAAGAAAGAATCTGTCTTTAAGGTCTTCATAAAAGTTTTAAATATTGAAGTACTCTTTTAAATCATTCAAAGAAAACCTTAATCTGAGTTCTCTAGATAAAGTTATGACCATTTTTCCAATTCATCTCATCCTTTGTCCGGGTTCATCTAATCCTATCATTGGTCCCCCTTTTGACCCTATAGATGATAGAATTTGTCTTCAAGTCTTTATGAAAGTTGTATATATTTAAGTACTCTTTTGATCCGTAAAAAGAAAACCTTAATCTAATATTTATAAAAAAAGTTATCCTAAATGTCCCGAAACAGGTTTAGTATGGTTGAGGGTAAGTATCGTTTCCGTTAATGACTCCAGATGTTGGGCTTCGAAAGCGGGGTCTAGCATTGTTTTCTCCAAATGTTGTGCTTCGGAAGCAGGGTTCAGCATTGTTTGCTCTGATGTTGGGCTCTAGAAGCAGGGGTCCAGCATTGTTTGGTATCAGAGCTTAGGTTTTTCCTAGGCTTAGAATGCATAGTAGGATAAGTTGTTATGTTATGTGATTACTTGTTGCATTGTGAATTGATTGAATTGCATTAAGTAACATGCATGTCATGTATAAATGTAGGGATAAGGATTTTTAAAATGAAATGTAGCTAATCGTTAGTGTTTCTATTAAAGGAGTAAGATACCACCTCATAGAAGGGCACGAGGAGTTCTGCAAGGATCAATTGCACTTGACTCTCTGACAAGAGAGGAGAGTATTGATGAGTCAGTAGCCAGAGGAAATACTGAGGCTTCTATAAGGTAAGGTAGTGAGCCCATCCGATCATAGATGCGGGAGTCTCCTCTTCTGCAGGAGCAAATGCCTGCTTTATTGGATCCGAGGATGTTTCAGGCATTTGCTCAGGCTATGGGCCAAATGCCGCAATCTTCTGTTCCGGCCCCAGTTAAGAAAAGGAAACAGTTTGACAAGCTCAAGAAGTATGGAGCAGTGGATTTCTGTGGGACAACAGATCTAGAAGAAGATGAGACTTGGTTGAGAAAGATCGAGAGGATATTGGATCAGATGGATTGTGAGCATGATGAGAAAGTTATGTACGCTATAAGCTTGCTATAGGGAGATGCTCTGCATTGGTGGGAGAGTGTGTCAGGGAGCCAGATGAGATCACCAGTGCTGGCATGGAAGGACTTGTTAGCTACATATAAGAAGAAGTACCTATCTGAGGTGTACATTCAGCAGAAGCAGAGAGAGTTTTTGAGTCTCACCCATAGGGAAATGACGGTGAGTGAGTATGAACGTCGATTTACACAGCTATCCTGGTATGCAGCATAGATGATGATGAGTGAGGCAGCTAAGTGTTGTAGGTTCGAATTGGGATTGCATCTAGCTATTACAGAGAAAGTGGTGGTGAATAATTTTAATGATTTTCAACAACTGGTCAAAGCTACTCTGAGGTTTGAAAACATTGAGAACATAAAGAGTGTTGTGAGCAAAAAGAGAAAGGGGAGAGAACAGTTCAAGAGGGGAGGTGGTACTTCTATGCCTGAGAGGAGTGCCAGGACTTTTCCTGTTCAGTCTGAGGAGAGGAGCAGTGAGGCGAGTAGGTCCAAACCGATGAGAACTTCTATTGTTTCTCATCAAGCCTCTACAACGTGAGGCAGCAGAAAGGGAGATGGGGATAAGCCACCCATTCCCAATTGTGAATACTGCGGAAGGTTTTATAGAGGGGAATGTTACCGATTGATAGGAGCATGTTTCAGTTATGGAGAGAAAGGGCATATGGCAAGAGAGTGTTCGAAGTATGCAAGAAGAGAAGGAACACAGATGTAAGCTCCGAAGAGAACTGAGACAGTGGGGCACAAGATTGCAACTAAAGTGGGCAGCTCTGATGCAGCTAGGAGGGTAAGCCCTCCAGGAAGGCCAAGGGGGTAAGCACCAGCTAGAGTGTTTGTAATGACACAGGAGGATGCAGAGACCGCTCCAGAAGTTGTGACTGGTATGATTAAATTATTTGATGATGATGTGATTGTTTTGATTGATCTGGGTTTTACCCACTCCTTTGTTTCATCAGGTAGAACTGTGTATGGTAGAGATTTGAGCCCATTGGATACTTCTTTGATGATGAGTACTCCAATCGACCAGTATATTATAATTAGCTAAGTTTATAGCAATTGTGAGATACATATTGTTGGGATACATATAGTGGTGGATTTATTTCCATTGAAGATGGGAGGATTAGATGTGATTTTAGGTATGGATGTCTTAGAGAAATATAAGGCCAACTTAGATTGCAAACAGAAGACGGTGGAGTTTGAGCTAGATAATGGAAGAAAGGTGATGTTTACGGGAGACAGAAAATTTAGCTCATCGAGAATCATTTCGGCTTTGATGGTAGAGAAAATTATGAGGAAAGGGTGTGAAGCATTTTTGGCCTATGTGGTAGACACGAGGGCAAATAGAGGGAAGTTAGAAGATATATCAGTGGTCATGGAATTTTCGGATGTCTTTTTCGAGGAGTTATCAGGACTTCTGCCACCTAGGGAGATTGAATTTCCCATTAAGCTTCTTCCAGACACAACACAACACCAATTTTGATTCCGCCTTATAGAAAGGCTCCGACAAAATTGAAGGAGCTTAAGGAGCAGTTGGAAGTTTTGTTAGAGAAAGGTTATATTAGGTCGAGCTTTTCACCTTGGGAAGCTCCAGTCCTTTTTGTAAAGAAGAAAGACGGATCATTGCGAATGTGTGTAGATTATAAGAAGCTTAACCATGTCACCATCAAGAACAAATATCCGCTCCAATGCATAGATGACTTGTTTGATTAGTTGCAAGGGGTAAAAGTCTTTTCGAAGATAGATTTGAGATCAGGTTACCATCAGTTGAGGATAAAGGAGTCCGATGTATCAAAGACTGCTTTTAGAATAAGGTATGGCCACTTTGAGTTCTTAATCATGCCTTTTGGGTTAACAAATGCACCTGCAGCTTTCATAGATTTGATGAATAGAGTCTTTAGTCCTTTCTTAGACCAATTCTTCATTGTTTTTATTGATAATATTTTGGTCTATTCTAAGAGTGATAAGGAGTATGAGGAACATTTAAGGATTTCTTTAGAGACATTGAAGAAGAATGAGTTGTATGCCAAATTCGGTAAATGTGAATTTTGGCTAAAGGAAGTGACATTTCTTAAGCATGTGATTTTAGAGCAAGGAGTATATGTGGATCCAAGAAAGATAGAAGTGGTTGTGAAATGGGAAGCACCTAAGAATGTAGTTGAAGTGAGAAGTTTCTTAGGATTGGCTGGGTATTAAAGAAGGTTTGTGGAGGGCTTTTCCACAATAGCAGCTCCACTTTACAAATTGACAAGAAAGAATCAGAAATTTGTATAGACAGAGGAGTGCCAAAGCAGTTTTGAGGAATTGAAGAACAAGCTTACAACTGCACCAGTTTTGACTTTGTCTTCGGGTAGTGACGGGTATACGTGTGTAGTAATGCCTCAAGGAAAGGATTGAGCTGTGTGTTGATGCAAGGAGATAGAGTGATTGCTTACGCTTTTCGGTAATTAAAGCCTTACGAGATGAATTATCCTATGCATGATTTGGAGTTAGCTGCCATAATTTTTGCGTTGAAGGTATAGAGACACTACTTATATGGAGTCACTACCAGGGTGTTTATAGACCATAAGAGTCTTAAGTATCTGATGAGCCAAAAGGAGTTGAATTTGAGACAAAGAAGGTGGCTAGAGATGTTGAAAGATTATGATTTGATGATAGACTACCACCAGGGGAAAGCTAATGTAGTAGTGGATGCACTGAGTAGGAAGTCCACTATAGCACATGTGGAGACAGTATACCTTCCTTTGATGACGAAATTAGTCAAACTCAGGGTGACATTGAGGCAGGCCGAATCTGGGTGTATATTGGCCAGTTTTAGAGTAAGGCCAGTATTGAATGAGAAGATGAAGGAATTGCAGGAACAAGATGAGTATTTGAGCAGGCTCCGAGAAGAGATTAAAAATGATAAACCTTCTAAAATATAGATCAAAGAAGATGGACTAATGGTGGTAGGTAACAGATTGTGTATTCCTGACATGTTGGAGTTGAAAGAAGAGATTCTAGATGAGACACTCAATGCATCTTATACAATGCACCCAGGATGTATGAGAATGTATAGAGATTTGAAAGAGCATTTCTAGTGGAAAGGAATGAAGAAAGAAGTTACGAAATATGCTAAAAGATGCTTAGTGTGTCAGCAAGTTAAAGCCGAGCATCAGGCACCTTCAGGTAAGCTTAAATATCTGCTGATTCTATAATGGAAATGGGAGAAGATTACAATGGATTTCTTGGTGGGATTACCGAGGACTAGCAGGAAGCATGATGCAATATGGGTGATTGTGGATATGCTAACCAAGTCCGCACATTTCTTGCCAATTAAGCAGACAGGTTCTTTGAATGCCTTGGCTAAGAAATATATGGATGAAATAATTCAACTTCATAGGATTCCAAGCTCTATAGTTTCGGATAGAGACCCCAGGTTCACCTCCAGATTTTGGGAAAGCTTACAAGAGGCTTTAGGAACCAAGTTTCACTTTAATACAACTTTCCATCCACAAACTGATGGTCAATCAGAAAGGACAATACGGACATTAGAGGCAATGTTAAGAGCTTGTGTTTTGGACTTCAAAGGTTCATGAGATGATCATTTACCTTTAATCAAGTTTGCTTACAATAATTCCTATCACTTAGGAATTCAAATGGCACCTTATGAAACCTTGTATGGTAGGAGGTGCAAAACTCCTATTTATTGGGATGAGGAAGGTAAAAGGAGACTTGTAGGACCTGAGTTGTTACAAGTCACGGTTGATAAGATTAAATTTGCAAAGCAGAGAGTTAAAGCAGCTCAAGACAGAATGAAGAGCTATATGGATACACATAGAAAGGAGATGGAATTCGAAGTTGGAGACAAAGTGTTTCTTAAAACTTCTCCATGGAAAGGAGTCTTGAGATTTGGTAAGAAGGGCAAGCTTAGTCCAAGTTACATAGGCCCATATGAGATCATTGAGAAGATGGGGCCTTTAGCCTATAAGTTAGCTTTGCCACTGGAGTTGTCTAAGATTCATAATGTTTTCCATGTATCGATGTTGAGGAAGTATCGATCTGATCCTTCACACATAGTTCAACCTTAAGTCAGTTAATAGAGGATCTGACTTATAGAGAACAACCAGTGGAGATCTTAGATTCAAAAGAAAAGGTTTTGAGAAACAAGACTATGAAGTTGGTTAAAGTTCTGTGGAAGAACTATTCTACAGAAGAGGCCATGTGGTAACCCTTGGAGGCCATGAGAGAGAAGCATCCACACCTCTTCAATGTCTTAGGTAAGAATTTCGAGGATGAAATTCTTTAACGGGGGAGAGTTGTTGGACCCTAAAATTTTTTTCTTTAAGTTTAGCATAATTTGAAATAATTTTGAGGCTTTGATAGAATTAATTTTTTTGAAGTTATACTTATGTCAAAGTTAGTAGGATTTATTGAATGGGTAAGTGGAATTAAAGTGTTAATGTAATAAGGAGGTTCAAGGACATTTTTGGGAGATCATTTAAGCATAAAAGAACATAATCTTATAAGAAAGGGTAAGATGGACTTTTTGGACTCATTAAGGGTAGAAATGGAAGAAGAATATGTTGTCTTACTTGTTAAGAAGAGAAAAACATGAATTGAAGAGGGAGGAGAGTGAAAAACGAAAATAGGAGAGAAGAAGAGAGGTTTTGGTGAAAGAAGAAAAGAAGAGAAATCAAGTTTGTTAAGGTAGGTTAACCATCTTTTC
>JAOQMP010083877.1:0-17629 GCA_027563575.1 Erythroxylum pedicellare
TTCGTAGCTCACCCTTATCGTAGGATATGTATCGGAATGACCTACGGGCATCCCGGTGTATACCCTGCGGTAAGGGGACGCTACACTTAAGATGTACATTTCCCTTAATATACAAAACATAAGAGATCAATGTAAATAATGGAAACAACAAAAGGAGCTAAGGATAATTAGTATTCTCCAAATAACTAAATAACATTAACCTTTTCCAATGCTATTAATATCTATCCAAGTCAGTGAAATATAAGCTTTACTCTAGCTCTTGGAGGTACTATTAGGTAATGTTGCCTTTAGAATCTATAAAACTCCATCAAATCTCTTCTTAAGTATCAAAATCATAATCTAATAGTGAAAGAGCATCAAAATAAATTCAGAACCATAAGTCTAAAACCACTAAAACAAACCATCTAATATAAAAAAATTATAAACTACTAAATCAAAGCAAAAACACTTAAATATTAGGTTGCTCTCACCAGTGTTTTTTTACAAGTCGTCTAGTTAGACTTCTCCTTAAATCTTTTTATCCATCCTAGATCTATAATCAATAACTTGCTTCCACTCTTCTTCTCAAACAAAGAATCATTATCCTTTAGATATGTTGTATGTTATAGTAGAGAAGGGACATATGAGATAAATAAAAATAATACCTACCAATTTTGCTATTGTCTTTTTAATTAGAAAACTACCAAAATCGCAAGGAATAATTATTAGCTCAAGGTTTATATTTAACAATTTTGATGATAACTATATAATATTTAATATTTCAAATAGGTTTTATTTCCTCGTATAGATAAAGATATAATAATATTTCTTTTTAAAAGGAAATAAAATCATAGGAAAATTACTTCCTTCTTGTAAGAAACTTCTTTGTAAACTTTTCTTATTAACATCTGAGAGGATCTTACCTTTTTGAACAATTAGCTCCAGAAATATTTTCTCCACCAAAGATAATATTGAAAATCCAAATTCAACTTAGAATTAAGATGAAGTAATGACTAGTTGAAGAAGTTGATTATTTAACGAAGAGCAACAACACTTGTAAAGAAATGAGCATTTAGAAACATTTAAGCACCATCTATATTCTTGAGAGTCATATCATTCTTATTGTGTCCTAGAAAGTGAAATTACTCTATCAAGAGAGAAATTGTTATTTGAGAACTTACTTTTAATTTTACATTTTATTTTTATGTGAGCTTTTAGGAGCTGGTTATACACTTGTCGTGTGGAAGGTTAGAGAACCTTGAAAAAAATGTACTCGTGAGCTTGAAGAGGCTTGTAAAATTAGTACTTAGTTTTTATAGTGAACACTAAAGTTGGATACTTGAGGACTGGATATAGGCTTAGGTTACAAGTCGAACCAATATAAATCAACTATGTCCTTCTCTCTCTTCTCTTAACTTTTCAATTTTTGCATTATATTGTGTGTGTTTATTTTAGTAAGAGTCTCCTTCACTTTATAATAAGCTCCTTATATTTTCAACTTGTAAGAGGTTCTTTTTAGTTTTAATAGTTGCCTTCTGTTTTAAATTATTTTTTATCATAACTTTTCGTTTAGTAAGCTCGTATCGTTCAACAAGCATTTTATCGTTTAATAGGCTCCTTTCGTTTAAATAGAATCTTATCGCATAGCAGGCTCCTACTGTTTTAATTATAGACATGCTCCTATCATTTCCTTTTGAACTAAAAGTAACTTGCAAAATTTTTTAAGTCACACACAATTCACCCCCCTCTTGCGTATGTTTGCTTTACCATTTGGTATCAAAGTGAGGTTTAACATTTATTATGTTTTGCAGCACGTGATAGATCATGGCAAACAACTTAAGAAGTCTTAAAGGATAATCTGTCTCAAAGTCTCCTTACTTCAATAGAAAAAACTATTCCTATTAGAAAGAGAGAATGACGATTTATCTCTAATTTGCAGATATTGAAGTTTAGCAAGCCATTAGAGTTGGAGCTACACTTCCCGATTCAGATAACATAGAAGCATGGATTGATGTTAATAGAAGAAAGGCACTACTAAATGCTAAAGCAAAATATCATCCAATTTGTGCATTATCTCCAGAAGAATATAAGAAAATAACCTACTATTCTACAGAAAAGGAAATGTGGGATAAACTACAAGTCACATTTGAAGGAACAAATAAGGTAAAGAAACATATAATAAGTCTTTTAGTACATTAATAAGAAACTATTAGCATAACAGGGAGAGACCATAGATGAATTCTTCGGATGCTTTAATAACATCATCATGACTTTAAAGAACAGGGGAAAGATATGTCCCAATGATGAGCTCATAACAAAGATTTTGAGGTCACTATTAAAGGAATGGAGACCTAAGGTAACAGATCTAGAAACGACAAAGAATGTAGACACTATTTCACTCAACTGGCTATAAGGAAATCTAATGATCCATGAAACTGAGCTTAGGTTAGATAAGGATCCTTCTACAAAAAAGGAATGGCACTAAAAGCAACTAATGAATGAAACGGTGATGAAAGTGACACTGAGTTGTAAATAGGCGGAGAAGATGAGTTCAACTTTATAGTCAGAAAATATGCCTACTTCTATAAAAAGAAATTGATGAAGAAAAGAGAAGGAAACAAAAAAGTTGGAAACAATAGGTTCCTATCAAAAGGCAACATCAGTAATAGCAATACACAAAACAATCAAATTCATATGCTATCACTACAAAAATTCTGGACACACGAGATAAGAATGTCCTCTTCCTAAAAAAAGAAACAACTTAGATAATAGAAAATCCAGAAAGCTAGCAATGACTGTAGCCTATTCAGATGACGATTATGAAAATTTTAAAGAAGAAGAGCAAGAAGAAGTCAGTAACGTTTACTTCAAGTCTAAATTAGGAGACAATAAGGTATATGATTCTGACTATGATATTGGAGTTGATGAATTGAAAAATGCATATCATGAATTGTATGATCAGTATAAAAGGTTAACAGTGAAGTATTTGGTGAATACAAAACACACTACTAGTCTTATGCTCAAAACTCCAAGTATATGGATCGTACTTATAGTTGAAAGAAGATATTGATCCCACGAGGATTTTGCTTAGGCATCACTTAATTTAGGTTGTTCTTTATTTAAGAAATTGTTTCAATAAAATTTAAAAAGATAAGTAAAACAAAGACAAACTATAAGTAAAAGGGAACAGCGAAACTCAAACCAAAATTGTAAACTAAGAATGGGAGAAAATAAAGATTAAACATTAGGACTTGTCATTATCCTTATCGACTTCCCTTTGATTAATTAATTCAATTTATGCTTTACCCAAGATTTCGTAAAATTCTAGCTACCCTCTCTTAAGGTGTAACTAAATACCACTAGTTAAATAAATTAGAATTAACTTTGGGATCTCTCGATGTGCAAAGCCTTTCCTAAGCATTTAACTAGGTATGAAGCTATCCTATAGGCAGTGTATTGATCTATTGAAATCTCTTCCTAATGAATCAGTAACTTATTATTTACAGGTCTATTAATCGTCAACTCTTGTTGTACAATTAACACAGATTATCAAGCTCACTCTCTCGATTTATTGCAAGGTTTAAGCATAATAAATAGCACAAACATGTATATCATTAATTGATAACCACAGGTTCACAAATATTTCAAACAACAAACCCTAAAGATTGTTTTAGTCAATCATAATATCCATAACATCCCCAACAATCAAATAATCTATAATAAAAATGCTAAAAGAGAAAGAAATTAAAATAAGACTGAACGGAGTAGCTCTTCCTCTTCTTTGCCCAAATATGGAAAATCTGGATGAGGGGGTGCTTTTTGCCCAATTGGGAATGGAGCCTTGAATCTCCACCTATCTTTAGGCTCTCAATCTGTCATTTGGTTCTAGGAAGCAAATTCCACCACTTTCTTATGGCTCTGAAGATTGTCTTCCTTACAAAGTAATGAAAAACTAAAAAAATACAAGAAACTTGTATGTCTCTTCGTCTTCCAGTTCCCATGATCATTGGAATTATACTTGTGATTTCCACGATCGTGGGTTATCTTAGCAGAAACTTTCTCCATAGATTTCCCATGATCGTGGAAAATATGCCCTTCTCCACGGTTGTGGGTTCTTATTTTTCAGCAGCTCTACTCTTTTTCTCTTTCCATGGTCCCTAGCTCAATCACAAAGTTGTCCACCCTCCATTCCTACACCAAAATGATCAATTTAGGGTCAATATCAAATAAAAAAGAACAATCATGCAAAAACACACAAATCAAGTCCTAAAACACAATAATAATATCCTATCATGCAAGAAACAGATGCACAATACTTTGAAAAACATATACTAATGCATAACTATCAACTTCCTTACACTTAAATCTTTACGTGTCCTCGAGTAAAATTTATCACTTCATTTTTATAAAAATCAAAGCATGCAATCCCTCAAAGTTTAGCCAACTCAAGTACCAAGCTATTACACATACCATACCTACTTTTCAATAATGTACATAAGTAAACTCAGTTTATGGCACCATCACTCAAAGATAAGTATAAACGTAAAATGAATCTCCCTCATGATTTCACTCATTTCTCTCAAATGTTTGATGGTTAGTGTTTTGCTTAAGCTCCCTATAGGAAACTACACTACCATAGGCTTGCTAATACACCAATTCTCCTATACTATGATTACATGCATAAATAGATCAAAAAGACTTCTTTCGGGTTGTAATGTGGTGGTGGGTCCAGAGAGGTAAAAGGTTTAACACAAGAGTGCATAAAGTAATAAGTGAACAAAAGGATACAAAACATATTATGAGATATACAAATGTAAATACACTACTAATCCACACTTATTGATGTTACCAAAATGTTCTTCCCTTTTTCTTTTCTTCTCTCTTTTCTTTTCTTTTGTTTTTGTTTTTATTTTTTATTTTTTATAAATTGAAGAAAAAAAAAACAAAATAGCAACTAGATATAATGTGATCGAAGAGTAGAAGCATATCTTAACTCATCTCAGAAAGCAGAAAAATTTTGTCGCAAAAATCCTAAGCTAGCTTATCACTTAATACTTTACTAGGCTTGTGAATGGGTAGGCTAACGAGGTTTCGAGTTTTAAAATATGGGGTGTTTTCAAGAAACAAAAGGGTTGTGGCTCAGTAGGGGTAGCAAAGGGTTGTGGTTCATTTAAGCCAAGGGTTATCATAAAAAGGGCCTTAATCATTTCTATTATGCATGCATCCAGTAGACTCAAACCAATTCAAAGCAAGTTCTGAAGGTAGCAACCTAAAGAGGCATCACACACTCAAAGAAATAAGATGACTATAGATGGATTCATATAGGCTCAATCCTTACGTTGGCTCAAATGAAAATTCATTATGCATCTTTACACTACCTCATTGCTCAAGTGTCATATTTTGAGTAATCTTATGCAAATCAACTACTTTTTATCACTTAATATGATTCACTCTCTAATCAAGTAGCCTGATTCAAGTTCAAGCATGTATTCAATCTTATTCCAACTATCATGGTAGAATCTCATGGCAAAATTAATCAACATGATTCAAGTGTGGTTCCATTGGTCAACACAAATCAACATCAACATCAAACAATAATATAATATGCCTAAAACATGCATCCTAATTAACAAGATGCAAACAGTAAATAAAACAAATTTAAACGATGCAATTGATAGGGAAAATGTCACCTCCCCCCACTTGGATAATACATTGTCCTCAATGTGATAAGGCAACTATAAAATGAAATCAAAATATCAAACACAACAATAATCACATAAACAAGTATCACAACTAATAAAGTAAATAAAACAATATAAAAATTGAAGGGTAAAGAAGCTTATGGAGATTGAGGTGGTGAAGGTATAGGAGAAGGGACTTCAATGTTTTCCTTCTGGAAGAACTTTAGGAAATTTTTCTTGATATACCGTTGCTCTTTATGTACTTGTCGCACTTGGTTGCCAAGCTCATTGATTTGTAGCATCATTTGCTGCTTAATTACGACCATTTGATTAAGAATTTGCTGAAACCGATCAATATCTGCTGCTGTTGTTGGTTCCTCTTCATCTGCTTCTTCTTGAGGCTCCAGTGGTGCCTGAGAGATTGATGGTTGTGACGTGGTTGCGTTCTTACCCTTCTTGTTCTTGACAGTAGTATGCATCTGAGGATTTCGAAGCTCCATAGAATAGAACTCCAAAATTTCAGAACGTCTTAAATACGACACATCAAACACATCATAATTAGCAATACACACAGCATCCACATCAAGATGATAAAATGAAGCCAAAGCAGTGACAATGTAAGCGATGTTGAAATTTGAGCTTTTCTTATTAACATAACTCACAATATACCTAAAAATTTGATACGGGTATTTATTTTAACTTTGTGATCCATGCACCAAAGAAAGAAAAGTCCTTTAGTAGAACACTTATTGCTTTTAGTTTTATTAAAAACAATTTAGCACATAAATTTGTGAAGCAGTAAGTGTTCAGTGCTACGAATTAATGTGTCTGGTGAATTCCTAAAATCAAACGTGTTTTCACTCATAAGGCTTTTCCAATAGTCATCCACATAAAGTCATCATGATAATCTAAAACTTTAGTGTTCGACAAGTCAAAAAGTGCACGAATGGCTGTATAATTAAGCTTATATACATGACCACCTATTCTAAACCAAAATGTATCCATTTTAGGAATATAACATATAATGGTAAAAAATTCAACAGTCATCATATAGTATATCGATACATCATAACGAATTAAACGACCCCAACCAATATTCGTAGCTAATTGTTCAATATTACGCCTCAAACCTAGAGTTTCTAATAATTCAAAATCAAAGTATCGGGGAGGCAACAATTCTCTATCTTTAAAGTTCCGAAATCACATACCTTCGTTTTCTGAAAAAATTAGGAATGGGGTATAAAAATTTGCGGCTATATCAATTTTACCTTCTTCGAAGACTTGAAGGCATAATTGGTCAATGGGTTTCCGAGCGACGAGCTTCTTAGGAGCCAATGAAGAAGAAAAATTTGCAAAAAAAAGACAAAAGAGAGGTGAGCATGTTTTAGAGAGAGAAACAAATAAAAACTTACCAAATCCTTGTATTTTGGATTTATAGTGTAAAAGAAGTGATTAATGATGGAAAAGATGAAGAAAATACCAATGTTTGGGAGAAAAATGAAATATTTTCAAAATTAGGGTTAGTGAGAGATTGGGTTATGGAGAGAGAAAGTGCGAGAAGGTGAAGAAAGAAGAAGAAAAAAGGGTTTTTAAGAAGTTTCTGTCGAAGGATCCCACGATCGTGGGAATCCCTATGATTTCCACGATCATGGGTTAAGGCTCTAAAAACTTTCTGGAGAGCTTTCCCACGTTTTTGGGAATCAACATAGTTTCCACGATCGTGGATTATCCAATTTTTCCAACTTCTTATTTTTCTTCTAAGCTTAAAATGCATTCCTAACATTCAATCAACCTACCAACACATTAAAATCAACTATCCAACAAGAAATTTGAAAAGAAAACAAGTTCAAACTCAAACAAAATTCAAATAAAACATAATCAAAACCAAACAAATCAAACACACATGTAAACAAAATCAAGCAAATGAAAGGTAAATATTATAAGTTAAGGTCATTAGCTTGACCATTTCACATGCATTTATGAAGGAGTAGAGGAAAGGAAAGAGATGATTTCCCTTTCTTATGAATGGCCGCCCATTAACCTTGAATTATTCACCCTTGTCATTTTCTAACTCCAAAGCTTTGTGGAGAAACATTTGAAAAACCTTGAAGGGTCCAATCCATCTTGACTTGAGCTTTCCAGGAAATAACCGAAGTCTTGAATGAAACAAAAACACCAAGTCCCCACTTTTGAAACCCTTCTTCTTGATGTGAGCATCATGTCACCTCTTTGTCCTTTCCTTGTACAACTTAGCATTTTCATAAGCATCAATCCTCAATTCTTCCAATTCATCAAGTTGTAACAACCTTTTCTTGCCCGTAAGCTGCCAATCCATGTTCAACGTCTTAACGGCCTAATAGGCCTGATACTCTAACTCCAAAGGTAAATAGCATGCCTTGCCATACACAAGTCTATATAGAGTAGTTCCTATAGGTGTCTTGAAAGCTATCCTGTAAACCCAAAAGGTGTCATCTAGCTTTAACGCCTAATCCTTTCTTTAGAACCACCTTTTCCAAAATCTTCTTTAGCTCTTTGTTCACCACCTCCACTTAACCACTAGTTTGAGGGTGGTAAGGATTCGCCACCCTATGATGAACATTGTATCTTTTCAAAGGAGCCTCATACGGTTTGTTGCAAAAATGGATCCATCCATCACTTATAATTGCTCTGGGTACCCTAAATCTCATAAAGATCTCCTTGATGAACTTTTGAACCACCTTGCCATCATTAGTTAGAGTAGCTACAACCTCAACCCACCTAGAAACATAATCAACTCCAACTAATATGTAAGTGTTTCCTGAAGAGGATAGGAGTGGTCCCATAAAGTTCAATCTCCACATATCGAGTATCTCCACCTTTAAGATGTTTAAAAGTGGCATCTCATCCTTTTTCGATATGTTACCCACTCTTTGACATCTATCACACTTTAGCACAAAAACTCAAGCATCCTTAAATAAGGTTGGCTAATAGAATCCACACTCTAAGATCTGAACTGCAATCTTGTTACCTTCATAATGCCTTGCATAAAGTGAACTATGACATTGCATCAAAATTTTAAGCATTTCATCTTTGGGAATACACCTGCGAATCACACTGTCATTATATATCTTATAAAGTACAGATTCATCCCAAATATAATGAGAACATTGAAATACGAATTGTTTCTTTTATTGATAAGAAAGATCGGAAGGAAGAATACTACCTGAGAGGTAGTTTGATATATCTGCAAACTAAGGACAAAAAGGATTGTCTACCATCATAAAGCCTCATCAAGAAAGCTCTCCTTGATATCCTCTTCTTCTTTATGATTCCCTTGTTTAAGTCTTGAGAGGTGGTCTGCTACAACATTTTCTACTCCCTATCTCTAATCCTAATTTCAAATTCTTGGAGCCGAAGCACCCACTAAATAAGCCCAGCCTTGACATCCTTTTTGGAGAAAAGATATTGCAATTTTGCATGACCTGTAAAAACAATAACACGTGAGCCTAAAAGATAAGAATGAAATTTCTCATATGAGAACACCAAAACAAGTAACTCCTTTTCCATATTTGTGTAATTCAATTGTGCTCCTGTTAAGGTCTTGTTTGCATAGTAGATGGCCTTTAGCTTCTTTTCCTTCGCTGAGCAAGGACACAACCAATGGCATATTTGCTTTCATTACATATAATCTTGAAAGGAAGAGATTGATTCGACAATGTCATAATAGGTGCTGATATAAGTATCTTCTTTAACCTGTTATTACCTCCTTATTCACAACTGTTTGCTTATTTGGATTTAACCTTCTTTGTCGCTCTCTCAAGTTAATGCTTGCACTTAAATCTCATAAGCATTTAGAAAATTTGAAATTACCAATAACACATAGAATCGTAAAACTCCCTAGATCTTATAGTTTTGAAGGCATCATGCATGAGATAATTAACCTATAATTCTCTGTCAAAGTTACCGTCTGATTGTTCTCCTAAATACGTTTGTGTGTCAGTATATCCTTCAAAAACTTTGCATACTTAGACATGCACTCCAAAGCTTCTATCAATGACAAGTTAATTTGAAGCTTCTTTAGTTTCTCAGTCAGTATCCACTTGATGTTATCTCACCCTTTGTGGATATGGAAGTTTGGGCTTGTAGGGTGGTACATCAGGACTCTCTTCTTCTTTCTTTTATTGAATCTCTTTACCTTTTCCTTTTTCTTGGCAATCCTTTTTCACACTTGGTTCCTCCATCTACTTGCCACTTCTAATTGTAATCGCCTTCACTTGTTCCCTGGGGTTGGCCTCGGTATTGCTTGGTAAGCTACCTGCACTTCTAGAAGACATAACATTAGCAAGTTGACCTACCTGTACCTTTAATTTATGGATGGATGAGGCATGGTTCTTTATAATCTGATCAAACTTTGCCTCCATCCTCTTTTAACTTTCCTCCTAGCTCGAAAACATCTTATTTTAGTTCTTTTCTTGATTTGCTAGTTTGGACCCTAAAACATCCATCAACTTGTCCATTTTGTTCCCCAAAGACCTAAGTTTGTCTTGCTAAAATCTTAGAGGTCTTTATGGTCTTGCTTGACCACCTACCTTGTTAGTACTCCAAGAAAATTTTGGATGATTTTTTCACCCCAAAATATAAGTATTCAACTACAAATTGTTTCCTCGCTGTGGTTGGCCTATGTAACTTACCTATTCAGTGCTGCTAGCTCCCAACAAAAAACATTCTACTGTGTAATAGTTGTCCTGCCCGCATAACTCACATTTTGATTGTATAACTTTGGTTGTAGATAAAGATGCTCCTTGCATGTTACTCAACTGCTTGGTGAGGGCTGTGATTTGTGCCTGCAAAGCAGTAATAGAGTCAATTGGGATCATACCTTTTTGCTCCTTTTTGCTTCTATCTACTCCTCTCGCTTGACCACATACAACTATTGCTTACCAACTCTTCCAAAAGATCATGAGCTGCATCGATAGTTTTCCTCATCAAAGATCCTCCCACATTATCATCTATGGTCCCTCTTATGCTCTAATTTACACCATTGTAAATGTTTGCACGAGGAACTCCCTTGGAAGGTTATGGTAAGGACAACTTCTCTGTAATTCTTTAAACACCTCCTAAGATTTATATAAAGACTCCCCATCGCTTTGTTGAAAATTTGTGATTTCCTTAATGATCCTTATTGTCTTGGACAATGGGAAGTATTTAGCGAGAACCGCCTGAGCTAGCTATTCCTAAGTATTAATCTACCCTAAATTGAGTGAATTCTACCATGCCTTCACTTGATCTCTCAAAGTGAAAGAAAATAGTCACAACCTTACAACATCATCAGACATCCCATTAAACCAGAAAGTGTCACAAATCTCCAAAAAAATTGACAAGAAGGGCATTGGGATCTTCATTGGATAACCCATAAAACTGCACACTACTTTAAAGAACGTTAAGGAGTGTCAGCTTGATCTCGAAATTGTTAGCTTGAATCGCTGGCTTTGCAACTCCTTGAGGACTGAATCCTGGCCTCATAAAGTACATCAATGCCCTTTCAGTCCTTACTTGTTCTCCTTCTTTTGCCATATTTCTTTACATAATGTCTTGGTGCTTCGCTCTTCTAAACTTTGGTTCGTGCCTTATGATACCTAATAACTCTTTGACACAAAATTCACTAGTCCTTTGCGTGTTCCTTGTGTTCATGCACCTACAAAGACACAAGGAAAAGTATAAAAAACTTTTAAATCAAAGTAACCTAAACTAAACAAAATGCTAAACAATTAATCCCCGACAATGATGATAAAAACTTAATGAATGCAAAACACATGTTAGACCTCGAATTTTTTGAGCCCAACTTCGGAGTCATGAAATGTGAGTGTAATCCAAAGAAATTTCCTTAACAATCATCGGTTCATCTTCATGCTCAGATACCATAAATGTTGGATCCTTGAGTCGTAGTGGGCGGGTTCAACGCAGTAAACTTTAGGTTTCACTGTAGTGAACAGACGAAAACTCCTGCAGATACCCTTTGGGGAAAGTTCACTGCGGTGAACTCTTGACTTCGCGGCGATGAAGGTCCAAAATTTTCCCTTCCGTTACTCTCGGGATAAATTCACCACGGCGAACCTCATATCTTCGTCGTGGCAAAAATGCCCAATTTATCATATTAGCACCTTTCGAGAAGGGTTCACTCAAGAGCCTTCCCTAGGTTTCTCCATCTATCTTAACTTGACTTTCGCTGTAACTGTTCCCAAATTCACTCCCTCTAATGTAACATCATTTCACGACAATTCAACTACCAATGTTATTTCATCATACTCTCTAATTTCTTTTCTTGAAACATTTAATTCATCTCTTATAACTAATTCTCATTCTTCACAATATCCTATCTTCCCCCTTTTTTTTCCTCATATCACATCTCACTTGTATGTTATAGTAATTCAAAATCAAAATGATCAATCTCAAAATGATAACTTCCTTAAGTATACCTAATTTTAACTCAACCTCATCCTACATAAACTCATATTTCCATTCAACACCATCCATCCATGATTCATCATTCATTAACATCAAAAGATAAGAGTTTTTACAAAGCTATAATGACATTTCAAGCCACAATACATCAATGTCTCAAATCCCAAAACACATAAGATACTTGAACTAATAATACTTGAAATGTGACTAAGACCTCGTGGTTACAAAATTTAGCTTAAAATACAAAAATATACAACGTGGAGTGATGCCTTGCCTTTCCTTCACTCTATTTCTTAATCATCACTTGGAGGTGGGAATTGAATGGGGGGTGAGCTTAAAGCTCTTGGGTAACAGATTTGTAATCAAGAAACAAGAAAAAAATATTTTCAAAACTCATTGCCATTGCACATTTTTGTAACAATACAAATTTTGCAGTAAAAATCATCAAACATTTATTTCTCAAAATTCTCAATTTATCAAACAATTTATGGGCAATTAAATCATGTGCGCATCAAACTTATTAACATATCATAAGCACATAAGCACATCAGAATAGTTTAGGCGGATCCAAAAACAGAATGTACTACACATTTCTATATAATGGTCCTATGTAGTCGTGAACAAAACGTACTATCACAATCCCACTTAATGATTTTGCGTAGCCGTAAACCTACGGGAGTCCGTGAAGGAGCTCCATGTCACTAGAGAGCAGGCGAGGGAAGCCTTTTGTCAAAGTGCATTTGAATTAACTTAGGAGACCACTATAAACCCATATAACATAACTTACAAAACATATTGCCCAAAAAGGCACTTTTTTGAAAACATGATTTTTTTAACATTTTACCATAAAAGCATATTTCAGAAACACAATTGTCCATGAACATGAAATATGTCACATGCATTTCCATCAACCAAATTCATATATCAAACATATAACAATTTCTCAAGTCATTCAAAAGCAATAATGCAACAATTATAAAGCAATTGAAAAAATTTAATTCTCTTTACTTTGAAAACATAGTCATGGCTTATTAATCAATTATAAACATGTAACCCACATTGAAATCCTTGCTTAAGAAATTGGCTTAAGGATGTCTTTCCTCTTGCTCCTCTTGACTTCATTGATTTCCTTTAACAAAAATCAAAAAATCCATTCAATAGGAATTCCAATTTAGAACCCAAAGAAACATATTCGCCAAAACTCATGCATTTCCTAAGCTTTTTAAACCTAAAAGTCTTTCAAAAATTAAACTTTTGGGTCAATTTTTCACTATTATTCTGATCAAGTAAATGAAGAAATCTAACAACACTTACTTCTATAATCATGTTCCTCATTATCTTAAGTTTCTAATGACACCAAAATCATTCAATTTGGTTTAGTACTCTAAAAGTTATACTCCAAACATTCTCGAGCTGTTCTTATGCTGAAACAGTATTCTATGCTCAACTTTCATCTAAAATTTGAAATTCTTAGAGACTGAATTGAGACTTGATTTATTCATACAAATTGTATACCTATGTCTCTTGTTTACTTCAAATTAAAAATCATTCTATTTGGATAACTACATAAAAATTTATGCCTAAAATAACAAAATATGTTCAAGCTGTCTCCGGACAAACTTCGCCGGGATGAGCCAAAAAGTTGACTGCAACGAACTTTGATTTTTTTCACTGTTGGCCATGGAGAACTATAAAGTTAGTCGCGGATAACCATGGGGACTTTGCTGTAGTGAACCAAAGAGTTGGATGCGGTGAACTTTCGCAGAAATGCGACTCTTTTAGATTCTTCACATCCAATGTCTATACCTAACACATCTTATACAAAAATCAACCTTTCTACTTCATTTTCAACTTCATTTCAACTTAATATTATTCACAAACCAATTCATAATCTATCTTTGATCATTAACCCAAAAAGAGAACATTTGCATATACAATCATCAACAGCTTCCTACACATATTTCAACTTCATTTGAGTTTCATTTAACCATACCTATGAAATTTAAAATATAACTTGTTGAAGCTTCAAAATCTTCAAACTCTTCAAGATCTCCAAAACCCCTAGCTTTTCTTTTCTTTTCCTCTTCATCCACATTTTCTTCTTCTTCTAAATGCAAGACCACTTTTCTTCTTCTTATTTATACTCTAAATAAATGGGAAATGTCCACTTTTCTCTTCCTTTAAACCTTATAGCCTTATATTCTTAAGTGATCTTCCAAAAATACCCTTGAACATTGTTACTACCTTAACACTTTAATTCACTTAACCTATGTAATAAATCCTACTAACATTAATATAATAATTAACTCCACAAAATAATCCCATAAAGACCTCATAATTCATTCAAATCATGCTTAACTAGAGAAAAAATATCTGAGGGCCAACATTTCTTCCCCTCTTAAAAGAATTTTGTCCTTGAAATTCTTATCTAACTGATCAAGAGGCAGGGGTATGCTTCCTCTTATGCTCTTCTGTTTCCCATTTATCTTCATCGCTCAAATATTTCTTAATTCTTTCAAATGACCATAGTCAGTAGACTCACTTGGTCTTTCAATCCCTTATTTGGTCATTCACTTTCTTAACTAATTCCTTATTATGTTTCAAATTACTCATAATTTTTCCACTTCCTGTGTCGATAACACCAATATCATATCAAATAAATATTTCTTAACATACTCACATATATCACATTGTGAATCTCAGACATCTTTTATCAGTAGCACTAACTCATAATAATTTCATACAGATCAATTCATATCGAGCTTAGCTAATCCTTTTTCCTAACCTGAGCACACCTTATACTTAATGTAAACACACCTTAACACAGTGGTACTCTCATAGACAATTTATGTTTCACAAAATAATTCAAATCACTGTAGTGTCAATACACTTAACTTTTATGTTCATCTCGCTTTACTTCATGCCTTCACTGTTGATCTACCATCTCCTTAATTTTTTTCTTTTTGAATCACATGATTTCTATTACAGATTCATTTCACTCCTCAATAATATCCTTTGAATCAATCCTGGCCTTCAATCATGTTAGGCCCTTATTCATTTTAAATGAAAATGCAGACGACTTCTTTTTGTCGTATAATGCCCCATACAATATTCTAATTACATCACTGCTACAATGATTATTAGGCTTCAAGTCAATCAAAGTTGTCCATTGAGAATGAACTCCAAACATATAAGCTTTAAGCATATCTCCAACAGTTAAGACCATTGGCAATTCAAACCTTCAGTCACTTGATTCTACATTCTTAGCCGCTAAATGATGTTCCGGTGTTTTCCTACTAGGATGTATATCATAGGGTGTTATTCATGCTTATCTAGCAATCTCTTTGCTCAATCATCTTTATCGGTACACATACTTCTTATTTCAATCACAAAGTATCATTCTTCCTATTCAAACTCAAAATTCGTATTCGTTTCCAACTTTTTAGTAAGATTCACAATTTCTGAATCCTCAATTTGGGCTTTATTAATCCTTTCATATGAAACTGATCTTCAATTCCATAGCAAATAATACTTTGATTTGCCCAAAATTCAACTCCACATTCTATGCTCCTTTTTGCACTAGATCTGATAATCTCAATATCTGAATTCATGCTTCACTGCTATTGGGATTTCTTCTTAATGTATCAGATACAATACTAACTTTATTAGAAAATACTCATTTGTACAATCATAATCTTTTACTACTTCTATCCATTGTCTAAGTCTCGTATTTAATTATCTTAACTTAATAATTACCTCAAACTTTAATGATCTGTATATTTATATATATCTAAGATGTTTCTGGACATATAATGTCTCCAACTTTCAAACAATCACTATTGTAGCAACTTTTAATTCATGTATCAAATAATCAACCCATGAAGTTTCAATTGTCTCCATGCATATGAAATCGCTTTATTATGCTGCATTGGATTTTATCCTAATCTCTTATACAACATTATTGTATACTATAAAATCTCCAAATCTAGATGATATAATTAATATCAGTGTTATAATTTCTCAAAATTCTCTTTACTTTCATTACTCATACGATTCACACGTTTTTCCTCAAGTATTCAAACTAATTTTCTCAACTTTTGGAATACATTCAATATATCATCAAATTTTGCTTGGTTCGCTTTAATCTTTAATACCATAGTACTATCGAGGCATTTGTTAACTCGAACAAATGTTTCCAAAGCTCCATAAGCAAATAATTAGTTCTCATAATTCCTTAAATAACTAACTCTTCAATGAGGTAACATTGTCTTATGTTATTTTCAATTTCCCAATTGACTTCCTTTCTCAAATGATTTTCTCAATTCATTCGATTTCCTCTGATTTCATATTGACTTATTCTACTGTCTGCTCATTCATACTAGTTTCTCCACACATTTCAATTTATTTGAAATCTTAACTTCCTGTATTGGTAACACATTCATCAGATCTAGTTTGTATCTCCCGAACATATTTACACAGAATATAACGTGGGCCTATATTCTCCTCACACTAATAAGAATGTCATTTTAAATCCAAGAATCCAATCACATAGTTGGATACTTTACATCAAACAAAATACATACATTCTCAGTAGTATATTCTACCTCTTATGCTTGAGTCTCCGCTAGGAATATGACTCCAATATTTACTTTTGATTTATTACATATTTATTTCTAATTTGTTCTTTCATTGATCATTCTTAATACAAACTATCTGATCTGCTTAACCTAATTCGGTGAAATTCTTCTTCGAAAGAAGATTTCTTACTACTATCATTTATAATGTTCATGCAATCTTTATCAATCAATTGTTATTATCATCGCATTATCAGTCATTCTTAATACCTCAAGAAGACCAATTTCTACTATTCATAATATCTCAACAAGATCAATCTTTGTCATAACTTATGTGATTAGAATATCCTTTGCAATAAGGCTCAGTGAAGCGTTAAACAGATTCATTTACTCTTATACCTTGGTATATACCATCAAGATCGTTGCATCTTATCTAGAGATGTATTTATGACAATTCATCATTTAATAACTTGTGCTAAGGATGCCTTAATCTCATTTAATTCTGACAACATTTCTCCTTTTTCACCTGTCCTCCATCGTGGGGACTATGCTACGATTGTGCCCTCCTTCTTTTTCCTTGAATTCATCACTCATTGTAAAATCATCAATAATCTCAATCTATCCCTGATTGATCACTATAAGCACTTTCATGTGTTACTCTAGCTCCTCTTAGACTTTAAACTATGGGAACTATGACTAACAAATATAAGTCATAGATTGTTTCCTATATCATCTTCACACATATAATACATATGTGCTCAATATTCTCACTTGTTATGGTGATCCCATTATCAGATATGTACTAACAATAACAATTCAACTTAACCTTTTGAACTTCTACATTTGTCGCTATCATTCATCTCATCTTCTAATTATCCTTTATTACATCTTACATATGTATATTCGTAATCAATTCAAATTATAGATGTGTAATTATCATGAAATTTTGATCTC
>JAOQMP010083927.1:0-17614 GCA_027563575.1 Erythroxylum pedicellare
TTCATCTCCAATTCAACTCAAAATTATCCAATTGGCAACTCATAAACTATCTATCTTTCATGTATCAAAAACCAAAATAGAGATTATCATTCACTATCATACATGTAGTCCTAGGTTTTTTTTTTCTTTCCAAATTCATGAACACTTCACTAGCACCTTTCTTTAGCATAAATTCACCTTCATTAAAATTTAAATCTCAATCTAAATCATCCATATAACAATCTTTAACCTACTACTCTCATGCATCAAAAACAAAACAGAAAAGTAACTAATTCATCCATTAATTTCCAGCACAACCTCATCATCAATACCTCATGTAATTCATCCCAGTTATCTAAGCCATTTGTCACTCAATTATCTAAGCCATTTGTCTCTTAATCCTACTGCCATGTGTCACTCAATTATCTAAGCCATTTGTCTCTCAATCCTACTGCCATGTGTCACTTATTTCTACTTCCATGTGTCAACTTGTCTTGCCACTTGACATTTTTTTCCTAGTCCAAATGTACATATTAATTCATTAATCTCCCAATTGTAACAATTAATTCCAATTTACTAGTGGTAATCCATCAAACCAAATTTCAAGGCATAAATAATACACGATCATACCACAACCATTTTAAACCTTTCATAACCTGAAATATGTCAATTGAGTGCATATACTATCCTTGCAATGTTTTAAAATCATGATTAATATGTGTATGCAAATATTATGCATGTAAATGAAATGCATTTCACAAATTCTCAATGATATTACTCATATGCAATAGTCTAAGGTTCTAACCCTTAGTATGGAATTAGGTTATTACACAATTGCAGTAGTTATTAGATAAGGGTTTTATTAGACCGAGTGTTTCATTTTAAGGAGCTCAAGTTTTGTTTATGAAGAAGAAGGATGGGACTTTGAGATTATGCATTGACTATATGCAGTTGAATCGGGTGACAGTGAAGAATAAATATCCCTTACCGAGAATAAATGATCTATTTGATCAGTTACAGGGGGTTCAGGTGTTTACTAAACTGGATTTGAGGTCAGGGTATTGTCAATTGAAAATAGCAGAAGTTGATTTACTAAAGAGTGCATTTAGAACTAGTATGGGCACTTTCAGTTTTTAGTGATGCCTTTTAGGTTAACAAATGCTCCAGGAAATTTTATGGCATTGATGAATAAAGTGTTCCAACCTTACGTAGATCATTTTGTGATTGTATTCATAGATGATATCTTGGTGTACTCGAAGAGTAGAGAGGAACATTTTGAGCATTTGTGGTTAGTCATACAGATAATGAGGGAGAAGTAATTGTATGCCAAGTTCAGTAAGTGTGAATTTTAGCTTGATCAAGTGGTGTTCTTAGGTTATATAGTATCTAGACAGGGCATACAGGTATACATAAAGAAAGTTGAGGTAGTAATGATGTGGGAGGCACCCAAAAATGTGTCTGAGATTCGGAGTTTTCTTGGATTAGCAGGTTATTATAGGAGGTTTGTCAAGGGGTTTTCATTGATCTTAGCCCCTTTGACAAAGCTTTTGAGGAAGAATGTACCTTTCACCAGGTCTGATGAATGTCAAAGGAGTTTTGAGGAATTAAAACATCAATTAGCTACTACATTGGTGTTAGCTATTCCATTAGGATCTAGAGGATATGTCGTGTATAGCAATGCTTCATATCAGGGATTAAGATGTCTTTTCATACAATATAGTAGAGTGATTGCATATGCATTGAGACAGTTAAGGTCTCATAAGTTTAACTATCTAGTTCATGATTTGGAACTTGCTGCAGTGGTGTTTACTTTGAAGATTTGGAGACATTATCTCTATAGTGAAATATTTTAGATATTTATAGATCATAGAAGTTTGATATATATGTTGAGTCAGAAGCAGCTGAATATGAGACAACAGCGATGAATTGAATTGCTTAAAGATTATGATTGCACAATTGAGTATCACCCAAGTAAAGCTAATGTTGTAGCCGATGCATTAAATAGGAAATCTAATAGTAGTGTGGCTCAAGTTCAAACATTGAGGTTACCAAACCTAGCTCAACTGAGAGAATTAAATGTTGAGCTGAATTTGGGGTAGAATGAAGCATTGTTAGCTACATTGATGCTTAGATTAGTGTTGTATGAAAGGATCAGAAAAGATCAAAGTTGAAATGAAATCCAAATTTTGAGTTTTAGTTGAGAGACAATGTCTTGTGGTTGAAGCAGAGATTATGTGTACCTGATGTTGATGATCTGAGAAAAGAAATTTTGGAGGAAGCACACATTGCAGCTTATGCTATGCATCTTGGTACTACTAAGATATACAATACATTGAAACAACATTTTTAGCGGCCAAGGATGAAGAAGCAAGTGGCTGAGTATGTTGCCAAATTCTTGAAATGCTAATAGATTAAAGCAGAGCATCAAGCTCCTACTGGGAGTTATAGTTATTACTTATTTCAGAGTGGAAATGGAAGAGGATTACTATGAATTTCATTATAGGTTTGCCGAGGACTCTGAGGCAACATGATGCCATATGGGACATTATTGATAGATTGATGAAATCAGCTCATTTTTTACCTGTGCAAAAGAATAACACATTGGATTAGTTAGTTCATAGATATGTAAATAAGATAGTAAGGTTACATGAAGTTCCAGTATATATTGTATTACTGAGATCCTAGATTTACTTCAAGATTTTAGGGTAGTTTACAAAAAGCATTGGGTACAAAGTTGAACTTTAGTACAACATTTTGTCCTAAGACAGACGGATAGAGTGAGCGGACTATTCAGACTATTGAGGATATGCTTAGAGCTTGTATTTTAGAGTTTCAAGGAGCATGGGAGCAATATGTAGCTCTTACTAAATTTACATACAATAATCACTATCACAGTAGTATTGATATGGCTCCATATGAGGTGTTATAAGTTTCAATCACCCTTATTCTGGGATGAAGAGGGTCTAAGGATTATTGAAGGCCTATAATTGATACAAGACACCATTGATAAGTGAAAATGATTCGTAGTAGGATTAAAGTGGGTCAAGACAAGTAAAAGAGTTATATAGATCAGCACCAGAGAGATATGGAGTATTAAGTAGGAGATAGGGTATTTTTGAGAGTGTCGCCTTAATGAGGAGTGCTAAGGTTTGATAAAAAGGGAAAGCTAAAACCTAGATATTCAATAAAAATGGAAAGTTAAGACCTAGATATATTAGTCCTTATGAGATTACTGAGAGAGTTAGACCATTGGCTTATAAGTTAGCATTACCAGCAGAGATGGCTCGGATTCATAATGTGTTCTATGTTAGTATGCTTAGGAGATAATGGTCAGATCTGACATATGTATTACTAGCACAGGAATTTGAAATTGCAACTAATTTAAGTTATGTACAAAAACTAGTCAAAATAGTTGGATATTAGACTAAGCAATTGAGAAACTGAACGATTCCATTAGTTAAAGTCCTTTGGAGGAATCATTCATGAGAGGAAGCTACATGGGAGACTGAGGAGAAAATAAGGAATCAATACCCCCATCTATTTGATCAATCAAATAAGAATTTGAAGGATGAAATTTCTTAAAGGGGAGAATTGTAATAGTCGGTTTCCTAACCTATTGAGGGATTAGAGTGATAGTCATACAAATTGCAGTATCTTAGAAAGAATTGGTAAATTTGGGATATGATTTCATTCGCATGCATAACATGTAGGAAAATTGCACTCAATTAATACATTCCGGGGCATGAAAGGTTTAAAATGATTATAATTTGATTGTGTATTACTTATGTCTTGAATTTTGGTTTGATGGATTACAAGTAGTAATTTTGGAATTAATTGTCACAATTGGAAAATTGATGAATTAAAATGTACATTTAGTTTAGGAAAAATGTCAAGCGGCAAGATAAGTTGACACATGGAAATTTAGTATGACTAAGCATATATGGCTTATAAAATGAGTGACATTTGGTATGCAAAATTAAGTGACAAATGGCATAGGAAATTAAGTGACAAATGGCATCAGTGATTGAGTGAAAAATGGCCTAGCATAATTGTGACAAAGGGCAGCTTATGGAGAGGACAAGTGACTTACATGCATAGGTGACATATTCCATTGTATAGTGGTGACACCTAACACCTAATGAGTTAAGCTACTTCAAGGATAGTTTCTGTTGTCTTCATTCTTCTTCTTTCCGTTACTCTCATCACCAAAACACTCACACACCCTTACGGCTTCTAAATTTTTCTTCAATTTTGTTTGTAGCCACTTCAAGATCTATACAAAAATCTGCTTAAGGATAGCTATAATCTGCTATTGTCATTTTTCCTTTGCTGAAATCATTTTACTTCCATCTTATACTTGGATGATTTTGCATGCATAGAGAGCTAAGTTAGCTAGATCATTGAGGTAGAGCTTGAGTTAAATAAAAGCACAAGTTGATCGCTAACATCCAGACATTACCAGATCATCAAGGCAATAACTTTTTTGGAGCATACTATACAAGGGAGTTCTAACTTCTTAGTTACTCTAGTAGGATTCTACTACTGTCATTTGAGGAACAAGAATGACTCAAAGGTCTGGTCAGATGACATTTGAGGAGTCTAGTTTAGAATGTTTTCAGTTAGCATCCCATTTCATGTTATATATTTTGATTGGAATAGTAAACTCTTAGATGTTATGTAATGTATATAAATGGATTATGGATTGTAATGTAACAACGTAATTTTATGTTTGTGAATGAAATGGGAAAAGTTGATCTTTTTGAATGCTTGCGATTTGTCTGATGCCTTAGTTAAAGTGATTGTTCTAACGTTCCATTCTCGTAGGGTATGTTCTCAAATATCCTTTGGATGTTCATGCATATGCTCTATGGAAGTGGTTCATTATAGTATATATGCTCCACTTTGCTCATTTTCCCTATTATTGATTGGTCAATTTATTTACTTGACTTTTTTTTATTGAACTTCATAATTTATATACTACTTAATTATATTATAATATAGCTACTAATATCACCAAAATTAAATTCATTAATAGCAATAAAATTTGTCATCATAAAAAATATAAGAGTAGAGCCTCTCTTAGTCAACAGAAGTGAAAATAGGTTTAATGCAAGACTTGTTGTTAAAGGTTCTACCCAAACTTATGGCATTAATTGTTAAGTGCTGAGTTTTAATTTAATTAAAACCCTCAACTACCGCAAATTCACAGGTCATGAATTGTAATAAAAGAGGGGTGATCATATAAGGAGTTGCGAACTAATCTAATCCTAAGTGCTCTAAGGCTTAGAAAAATTAATAAAATGAAAATAAAAATAGAACAGAAAAGTAAACACAACAATATGATTGTCCAAATTTTAATTCATAAAAATAAAACAAAGAAATCAAGTTAAGAAACACTCAAAATCACAATGGAAGGAATCACACAAAAAGAACTAACCAAATATGAAAGAGGGGATTTTTCATATCATCAATACCAATATAATCATTTATTTATTATTGTAGTGTAAGTTCTTGAATATCGAAGGAATGATTACTCTCTCTTGAATTATCATCTAAAACCCTAATTAATAAACCCTAATTTAGGTTGAGTATCGACAAGCAATCTCTCAATTACAACGGTCCTAACCCTAATCAATTCTTAAGCCCTCTAATAAACAATTGGGTCCTCACACGGGATCTTTCTATATATAACTACCGATTTGATTAATTGTATGGTCTATTGAATCACTTAACTCTCATCAATCCTATAATAACCTGTTTCTATACTTAAGGATTTAACTTTTATATTGAGTCATATCATATGAGAATAAATGAATTGCATTTCACTTGCATATATCACATTTGCGTATATACATAAATCATGATTTAAGGACATTGTAAAAATATTATATGCACTAAATTGATGTATCCCGGGGTATGAAATTTTGTGTTGATTATGTCTTGAAATTTGTGTGATGGATTATAATTACTGAATTGGGAATTTATTGTTACAATAGAGTGATTGATAAAGTGATATGTTCATCTAGTATTATGACAATTAGGATTATAAGATAAAGACACATAACATGGCTCTTAGAATGATAAGTGTTATGCCAAGTGTCCATCTTCTTCACCACACACCTCACCCACGTCTCTTACATTTGCTAGACCACCTCCTTTCATGTTTTGGTCTTATGTTTTCTCTTTCTTTCCCTCACTAAAGACACACTCACATAAGTTCCATAACCTTTAAATTTTTCCCAAAATCCTACACCTTCCACTCCAAAATCTAGTTGTCTTCATCTTGTTATTAAAGCCCCTTTGGATTTTCATCTTATTCTTGGAATATGCTTTATGTTTGCAAGTTTGGAGAGCTAGGATATCTTATGGATTGAGGTGAAAAGTAGAGTTAAAAAAGTAAATGATTTTTTGCCATACTGTGATACAAGTTACCATAACATTCATGATGACTAAACTGAGATAGAATACATGTAGGGTTAATGGTGAGTTGTGTTGGATTTGATGAATGAATTGGTTATGTTTTGATGCATGGAAATATTAGGTTATATGAATTGTTTAGGTAGAGATTTGAAGTGTTAATGAGGGTGAAGTTATATCAAAGAGGGATGTTATTGAAGTGTTCTAGAATTTGACAAAGTTAGGGTTATATCTACGATGATATGTGGTGAATGATGAAGAACCAAATTAGTAGAGTTTTAATGAGATTTATGTAGCTAATTTGGTAGTTGAATTTGCATGAATTGAAGTTGCATATAATGATATGAATTGTGGAAAATTGGAAGTGTTTGATATGTCTTTAGGGTTGATAAATTCGTAGGAAAGTGAAGGAAGAATGCAGGGCACGATTGTGGTCCTTAATTAAACAATCATGGCCTAGTCATTTTAGGTTCTATCACGATTGTAACCTTCAGTACACGACCATAGACTAGATGTTTACCTTCTATCATGATCGTGGGAAGGTTCCCCACAGCTATGGGCAATTATTTAACCAAATGATGATAAGTCACTCTAATTGGTGTCTTTGGAGTTGACTAGGGCCATGATGAACCTAAATGGGCATATGAATATTGAAGAACATAAAGCTAGTATGAATGGGAATTTGAATAAATGTATAATTGATCACTTAGGAACGAATTAAGATCTTTGCATAAAGTTACATACCCAGAAAGTCAATTGACCATGCATGGAATATAACACATATATATGTGTATAATTGAGCATCAATTTGATTAAACAAGTTAGTGATGTGTAAATATATATCTATTGCATAATATAGAAGCACAAATTGAGCATGCACACCAAGACATTACCAACTCATCAAGGCAATAGCTAATTAGAGCATATTGTGAGTAACTTAGATGTGAAATCTCAATTATATATGTGGTTCTATTTGAATTGTTTTGATGATATTTTGCAAGGTGTGGAGGAAAAGAAAACAGCAAAGGAGATACGGGATCGTCTCACAAAGTTATATGAAGCTAAGTCTCTTCATAATAATTTTTTTTAAGATAAGGCTCTACACACTTTGAATGTCTAAATCTACTTTAATAATGGAGCATATTAATACTTTGATCTCTCTATGCTCTTAACTTTCAAAGTTAGGACATAATGTAAATCCAACTGAACATGCGGAGATTCTACTTCAAAGTCTTCCAAATTTAGATAAATAGGACAGAGGTAGAACCCTAAAAGTTATTCACATTCTGCCACATTTGGAAAAGTCCAAGAAGAGAGAAGAAGAAGAAGAGGAGGAAAGAGGAGCTAGCTCAGCCACTAGTGCTTGTCCTGATGCATCCTAATTCCCTCCAATAGTATATTTCATTCATCTTGTATTCTTTTTCTTTGAATATTTGAGATGGATATAAATATGTTGATGTATTAGGGATTGATCATGATGTTTTAATTTTATTTTGGGATTTGAACTTGATTCAATGTTAATATAGTTATCTTTATGTTATTGAGTTTAGATGTTGTGATTGATTGTGGTTTTTTGCATATTTTAGTAACAAACTGAGAGGGTGAGCTGAATAAAAATGATTGGTAAAAGAGCATCTTAATAATGAAGCTATGAACAAAAAGATAAATAAATTAGAGTACGCAATTGCTTTCAACATATATTGACTAACATGAAAACCACAAATTGCATTATGAGTAGGCCATTGGTAGAAATTCTATAACTAATCAGAAACAAAGGCAATTCAAATAGATACTATTTTAAGTAATAAACTTATATATAAAACAAAACATTAAATACGTAAGTTAATGTAAAAGAAATAAATCAATAGCTAAGAAGCCTAGAATAGCCCTCGAATCAATACTTTTTATTCATATTAAGAATAAATTTCAAAGCTTAAAGCTTTAAACATCAATGGAATACAATTGAACAAATCTCTCTTTACCTGGTGATTGTTGTTGGAGTAAAACGAAAATGAATAGATTAGTTGAAAAATGAATGAGAGCAATAGATTGGCCAGTTTTAAGACTAACTAACAGAGCATTTTACTTTTTTATTAGCCTAACTATAAAAAATCTCATTTTTACTAAATTTTGTAATGTTAGCTCAAAATATAAAAAATAGTATTAAAACTCTTCAACTTTCAATTTATTGCAAAAATAACACAACGTTAAATTTCTTGTTAACATTGCAGAAGTAGCTAATCATTTCAAAAATTTTGACATCCTATGTGTCCAACAAGGACCTTTTTTTTCCAAATCATTTCTTTAATAATTAACTAAATTAAAAACATAAAACCTAAAACCTATTTCCTAATTTTGCAAAACTATTCTCTCCTACTTCCCCATTTATGATTGTTGTTTAATCTTGTTGACTTAACATTTTTAGGCTAAACTCTTGTCTAAGTGGCATGTACAATCATTTCTCTCCATTACTAAACATTTCAGGTACGTCCTGTGAAGCTAATAGTTTAACTAGTCTTTCTTACTTCAGTCTTGATCATTCATCTATAAGCTCTGGTGGCACTGTGATAAGGTTTACTTATCTACTTCCTAATGTTACCATTAGATGTAGTTATGCAATTCAAGACTTTAGAAATGGTGGTGGTGATGGTTCCATGAATGTCCACTCAACCCTCTCATCGTCTATCAAACCCTTTTGTTTAATAAACCAAAATTTGTATCAGAGGTTATAGTAACAAAGAACAGAAGATGACAATCATAAATGGGGAAGTCGGAAAGCAATAGTTTTACATTAGAAAAAAATTGAGAAACAAGTTTTAGGTTTTCTATTTTAAATTTAATTGATTATTAGAAAATAAAGATATGTGACATATCAAAAAATATAATGTGTTTCTTTTTCAGAAAAATATACGATGTGATTAACTACATCAACAAAGTTAATGAAAAATTTATTATTGAGCTATTTTCGTAATAAATTAAAATTAAAATATTTTTATGTCACTTTTAAAAATTTTAACTAATATTATAAAATTAAGTAAATTTTAAGAATTTTATAATTGATCTTTTAACTTTTCTTTTATTATGTCCTATATTTTTCTAACATGGATGTGAAGATTGGGATTAAGCATAGGTCTCACCGGGTTATTAATGAGTGAATTGGGAATTTATTGTTACAATAGAGTGATTGATAAAGTGATATATGCATCTAGTCTAGGAAAAATGTTAAAGGACAAAACAAAATGTTACATGTGAATTTAGGTTGGATGAGCCTATGAAATGGTGACATATGGCATTAATAATAAAGTTACAAATGGCTTGAATCCATGAGTGACAAATGGTGGTATAGTTGAATGATACATAGCCTAGTGATTAAATGAAAAATGGACTAGTTATAGGGTGACAATTAGGACTATAAGATAAAGACACATAACATGGCTCTTAGCATGATAAGTGTTATGCCAAGTGTCCATCTTCTTCACCACACACCTCACCCACGTCTCTTACACTTGCTAGACCACCTTCATTCATGTTTTGGTCTTATGTTTTCTCCTTCTTTCCCTCACTAAAGACACACTCACATAAGTTCCTAACTGTCTTCATTTTGTTATTAAAGCACCTTTGGGTTTTCATCTTGTTATTGGAATATGCTTTACGTTTGTAAGTTTGAAGGGTTAGGATATCTTGTGGATTGAGATGAAAGTAAAGTTAAACAAGTAAGTGATTTCTTACCATGCTGTGATATATCTTAGCATAACATTCATGATGACTAAACTGAGATAGAATACATGTAGGGTTAATGGTGAGTTGTGTTAGATTTGATGAATGAATTGGTTTTGTTTCGATGCATGGAAATATTAGGTTGTATGAATGGTTTAGGTAGAGATTTGAAGTGTTAATGAGGGTGAAGTTATATCAAAGAGGGATGTTGTTGAAGTGTTCTTAAATTTAACAATGTTAGGGTTATATCTACGATGATATGTGGTGAATGATGAAGAACCAAACAAGTAGAGTTTTGATGAGATTTATATAGCTAATTTGGTAATGAATTTGCATGAATTGAATTTGCATATAATGATATGAATTATGGAAATTTGGAAGTGTTTGATATGTCTTTAGGGTTGATAAATTCGTAGGAAAATGAAGGAAGAATGTAGGGCACGATTGTGGCCCTCAAATGCAAGATAGTGGCCTAGTCATTTGAGGTTCTATCACTATTGTGACCCTCAGTACATGACCATGGCCTAGATGTTTAGCTTCTATCACGATCGTGGGAAGGTTCCCCACAATTGTGGCCAATTATTTAACCAAATGATGATAAGTCACTCTAATTGGTGTCTTTGGAGTTGATTAGGGCTATGATGAACCTAAAAGGGCATATGAATATTAAAGAACATAAAGCTAGTGTGAATGGGAATTTGAATAAATGTATAATTGATGGCTTTGGAACGAATTAAGATCTTTGCATAAAGTTACACACCCAAAAAGTCAATTGAGCATGCATGGAATATAACATATATATATATATATATATATATAGTATAATTGACCATCCATTTGATTAAACAAGTTAGTGATGTGTAAATATATGTGTATTGTATGATATAGAAGCACAAATTGAGCATCCATATTCAAACATTGCCAACTCATCAAGGCAATAGCTAATTAGAGCATATTGTGAGTAACTTAGATGTGAAATCTCAATTATATTTATGGTTCTGTTTGAATTGTTTTGAAATGATTATGATATTGATAATTCCAGACATTGATTGTCCGAGGAGTTCAATATTTGAGAATGTATTGGAAGTGTTACCTAATTGTATGTGAATATGGGTAAATGAGTTCTCAACTAAATGTTGAATGCCAGATTTAGATTTGATGAATGTGTTGTATGACTGTGCATATTGAATGAGAATTATTAATAGGATAATATGCGATTTGATGCATTTAATGACATCGATATGCATGATCAGATAAAGGAGTTACGACTAGAGTGACCGGAGTGAAAAGGAGCTTAAAGCTAGAAAATGTGCACAAAGAGCCAAAAGCTTAGTTATTAATGAGCCCAGTTTCCACAATAGGTATGAAACAACATCCAAAATGAACTTGGTGTCTACAACATTCACGGGACATTTATATAAGCAGTCATTCATAACAAAATCAAAAGAAATTAGAGTCACATGTGCATTTACATTTAAATATATATCATGTATGTTTCATGCAAATAGTTGTGAAGAATTACTAAATTATGTTTAAATAGTAATATGAAATGTTTGTGTACATATTATTGAAATGAATGATTGAGACGAGTGATTGGATTATTTGAGTTGACTATATGAAATGTTTCCGTTCATAATGTGTTTTATGAAATGTGAGATATATATATATATATTGTGATTTGGTATGCAAAGTAAATGATGTGATAAACGGGAGTTGGTTTTGAAGATTGTGGTTTGAGAATTTGGATTACATGTTGCGGTGTTGTGTCCTGACTTGATGTGAACACATCGATAATAGTTCACTTACTAAGTTCACAAACTCATCAAAATTGTATCGCTGATTTTCAAGTACCAGAGTAACTTAGCTTTTAAGGCAATCTAGTAGCAGCCTAGTATTATCAAATTTTGGAAACAAGAATGGCTCAAAGGTCTGGTCAGCTAATACCCGCAGAGTCTAGATAGAATACTTTGATTTAGCTTCTCCTTTCATATTGTACTTTTTTTTTAATAAAACCTTAAATTCTCAAATGTTATGTTGTGTACAAACATGGATGACGAAATAAAATGACAATGTATGTAAGTTGCACTTTGTGAATGAATGAGGAGGTATGATCTTTCAAAATGCTTATGTTCTATATAATGCCACAAAAGTTGATGTGATTGCTCTAACATGTCATTCCCATAAGGTATGTTCTTGAATGTCCTCTGGATGTTTGGGCATATGCCTTATAGTAGTAGGATGTTACAAATATGCCCCAATCATTTTTATTCAATTCACCCTCTCAGTTTGTTACCAAAATATGCAGAAACTACAATCAATCACAACATTCAAACTCAATAACATAAAAATGACTTTATTAACATTGAATCAAGTTTAAATCCTTAAAGAAAGTTAAAACATCATGATCAATCCATAATACATCAACATATTAATATCAATCTCAAATATTCAAAGAAAAAGAATACAAGATGAATGAAATACGCTATTGGAGGGAATTGGGATGCATTGGGACAAGCACCAGTAGCTGAGTTGGCTCCTCTTTTCTCTTCTTCTTCTTCTTCTCTCTTCTTGGACTTTTCCAAATGTGGCAGAATGTGAATATCTTTTAGGGTTCTATCTCTGTCCTATTTATATAAATTTGGAAGACTTTGAAGTAGAATCTCCGCATGTTCAGCTGGATTTACATTATGTCCTAACTTTGAAAGTTAAGAGCATAGAGAGATCAAAGTATTAATATGCTCCATTACTGAAGTAGATTCAGGAATTCAAAGTATGTAGAGCCTTCTCTTTAAAAAAAATTATTGTGAAGAGACTTAGCTTCATATAAATTTATGAGATGATCTCGTATCTCTTTCGCTGTTTTCTTTTCCTCCACACTTTGCAAAATATCATCTGATAGACCAAGATGCAAATCTGACATGGCCAAGGCATCTATTTGTTTCCATTTTTTGTCATCTATGAAACCCGCTGGTCCAGTACTGATGGCCTCCAAGTAATTATCCTTTACTAATATTGCCTTCATCTTCAATTTACATAATGAGAACTTTATCCTGTCAAACTTTGTAATATAGAATTTGGTCGACATTGCTTCTATAACAATTTGGCTCTTATAACACAAGAATTAACTCGTAGTCTCTCATATGAAAGGGGAAAATGCCTCAAGTTACCTCCACTTAGTACATAATAAGATTGCAGTACACTAGAAAAGTTTTTAAGGAAGGCTGGAGGGGTCACAAATAATGCCACTTAAAACTCAGTCTCCTTAGGCATAACTTTTCTTAGACATGCACTCTATAACCTCATATATTGGTGAAAAATGCCTAAAACGATAATAAGAACTCGAGAATAAAACCACCATTAACTAACTAGAACACTAAAGAAAAAATTGTTTTTTAATGTGAAAGATCAGATTATGGTGCAACTATAAAGCATACTTGAGCAAACCTTAGGCTCTGATACCACTAATAGGAGATGGACTCCACTAAGATAGAGCAAACATAATAATAGAAGAAATTGAGATAAAAAAGGACAGATAAGATTTAACATGGAAAGCCCCTTAACAAATAAGGGGAAAAATCACGACAAGAATAGAACTTCTACTATAGAAAACAAAGATTACAAGAGGAAAATCTCACAATCTATACCAAGAAGTAATACAAAAGGATATCGGAAAGAGATTTAGGGTGAATAGAACCTTAAGGAGAGATCTCCTTATATAGCCTCAATTGAGGTTTCTAATTTTACCCACTTTCGATGTGGGATAAACCAACATATTCCTCCTCCACTTGTATTATGAAAAAACACAAGGAAAAGTGGATCATAATAACTTCCTTTTTTTACAACTTATTACATCCCAAACAAATTTCTAACCCACCCTTTAAAGGCCTTATGGGCTTTACCTAAGGCTATGTTTGGTTGAACGTAATGTTTTTAATGGAATGGATTGGAATAGAATGGAATGGAATGGTTTATAATGGAATGGAATGTAAATGGAATGGAATGTAAATGGATATAATATTAGAAATTTGTTGTTTGAGAGGGATGGAAGGGTTCATAATGTAATGTAGTGAAATGTTGATTGGATGAAGGGTTTATAATGTAATATAGTGTAAAATTGTTTATCCTTTTACATTCCATCCTAAACCCCACAAATCGGAGGTTTTATATTTTTACTGTTTAGGATGGAATGGGATGTAATAGGAAACCCTCCTCTTCCATCCCATCCCATCCCATTCCATTATAAACCCTCCTCTCAAAAGATGGAATAATATTACATTCCATTAAATTTCATTAATAAACCCCCAACCAAACATAGCCTAAAAGAGCAATAACAATTTAATTTTAGTTCACATTCACATTAATAACCCGATGAGACCTATGGTTAATCCCAATCTTCACATCTACGTCAGAAAAATAGAGGACATAATGAAAGAAAAGTTAAAAGATCAATTATAAAATTCTTAAATTTTACTTAATTTTATAAAATTAGTTTAAATTTTAAAAAGTGACATTAAAATATTTTTATTTTAATTTATTACGAAAATAGCTCAACAATAAATTTTTCATTAACATTGTTGATGTAGTTAATCACATCATATATTTTTCTGAAAAATAATCACATCATATTTTTGATATGTCACATATCTTTATTTTTTAATAATCAATTAAATTAAAAATAGAATACCTGAACTTATTTCTCAATTTGTTTTCTAATGTAAAAATATTCCTTTCCGACTTCCCCATTTACGATTATCATCTTTTGTTCTTTGTTACTATAACCTCTGATACAAATTTTGGTTTATTAAACTAAAGGGTTTGATAGACGATGAGAGGGTTGAATGGACATTCATGGAACCATCACCACCACCATTTCTAAAGTCTTGAATTGGATAATTAAATCCAATGATAACATTAGGAAGTAGATAAGTAAACCTTATTGCAGTGCCACTAGAGCTTATAGATGAATGATCAAAACTGAAGTAAGAAAGACTAGTCAAGCTATTAGCTTCATAAGACTTATCTAAAATGTTTAGTAATGGAGAGAAATGATTGTACATGCCACCTAGACAAGAGTTTAGCCTAAAAATGTTAAGTTAAAAAGATTAAACAACAATCATAAATGGGAAGCATGAGAGAATATTTTTGTAGTGGAAAACAAATTGGGAAATAGATTTTAGGTTTTATGTTTTTAATTTAGTTGATTATTAAAGAAATGATTTGGAAAAAGAAGGTCCTTGTTAGACACATAGGATGTCAAAATTTTTGACATGATTAGCTACGTCAGCAATGTTAACAAGAAATTTAACGTCATGTTATTTTTGCAACAAATTGAAAGTTGAAGAGTTTTAATGCTATTTTTTAAAGTTTGAGCTAATATTACAAAATTTAGTAAAAATGAGATTTTTATAATTAAGGCTAATAAAAAAATAAAATGCTCTATTAGTTAGTCTTAATGCTGGCCGATCTATTGCTCTCATTCATTTTTCAACTAATCTTTTCATTTTTTTTTTGCTCCAACAACAATCACTAAATAAAGAGAGATTTTTTCAATTGTATTCCATTTATGTTTAGAGCTTTAAGCTTTGAAATTTATTCTTAATGTGAATAGAAAGTATTGATTTGAGGGCTATTCTATGCTTCTTATCTGTTGATTTATTTCTTTTACATTAACTTAGGTATTTAATGTTTTGTTTTGTATATAAGTTTATTACCTAAAATTGTATCTATCTGAATTGCCTTTGTTTCTTATTAGTTATAGAATTTCTACCAATGGCCTACTCATAATGCAATTTGTGCTTTTTGTGTTAGTCAATATATGTTGAAAGCAATTGTGTAATCTAAATTATTTGTGTTTTTATTCATAGCTTCATTATTAAGATGCTATTTTGATTGTTTTTCTGTACCTTTTCCTCTTTATGTTTAATCCTCTCAATACACTTAACCTTGAATTTGTTGTTGTGACTATTTATTTGACAATCTCTTTGGAATATAAAAGTTTTTTGATTAGAAAATGTTAGTCTTAGCATGTCTACTAAAATTCACCTACTTCATTAGTTAAATTTAAAGTTGGGTTTATGGTTGTGTGGTGTTGGCCCCCTAATTTTTTTTTCTTGAGGGATAAGCATGATTTAAATAAATCATAAGGTCTTTATGGATTTATTTTTTGGATTTAATTAGTATGTTAATATTGGTAAGATTTTATGACATAGGTTAATTGAATTGAAGTATTAAAGTTGTAAGATTGTGTAAGGGCAAACTGTGCATGACACTTAAGGGTATAGGACATAAGGCATATAAGGAAGGGGTAAAGTGGACTTTTTACCCTTATTAAGGGTATTAAAGGAAGAAGAAATAAATTTGTCTTGCTTGAAAGAAAGAAGAAAATGAAAATTGAAGAGAAAAAAGAAGAGAAGTCGTGGAGAAGAAAGAAAAGTAGAGAAAAGAAGAAAAACAAGCTAGGGTTTTGAAGATCTTAAAGAAGTTTGAAGATTTTGAAGCTTCAACAAGTAAGATATGCTTTAAATTTTATAGGTACAGTTAAATGAAACTCAAATGTAGTTGAACATGTGTAGGGAGTTGTTTATGAATGATATAGGCAAATGTTCTCTTTTGCGTTAATAACCAAAGATAGATCATGATGTATTTGTCAATAATATTGGGTTGAAATTAAGTTGAAAATGAAGTAGAAAAGATGGTTTAGGTATAAGATAAGTTATATGTGAAATGTTGGAAGTGAAAATCTGGGAAAATGTAGTTGAAATACGTTCTGCATTTGTCTCTATCAAAGTTCACCGCGGCCAACTCAGGGGTCGCCGTAGCCAACTTGTAAGTTTTCAAGCGAACTTTTCATCTTTGGAAAAGTTCGCCGCGGCGAACTTTCCAACACAAAGTATGCATAGGTATTTTGTGTATAACTTTTTCTGTAGTGATCCAAATGGGGTGAATTTTGATTTGAAGTAAACTAGAGACACAAGGATACAAATTGTATGATGAAAGCGAGTTCTAACTTAGTCTTTAAGAATCTTAAGTTTTATATGGAAGTTGAGTATAGAAAATTTTTTCAATATAAGAATAGTCGAAAAATGTTTAGAGTATAACTTTCAAATTACTTGACCAAATTGAATGATTTTGGTGTCATTAGAAACTTAAGACAATGAGGAAAATGTTTCTATAGGTAAGTGTTATTAAATTTTTTCATTTACTTAATCAGAATGATAGTGGAAAATTGACCCGAAAGTATAAATTTTTGAAAGGGTTTTGGGTTCAAAAAAGCTTAGGAAATGCATGGGTTTTAGTGAATATGTTTCTTTGGGTTCTAAATTAGAATTCCTATTAAATGGAGTTTTTGATTATTGTTAAGTGAAATCAAGGAAGGTAAGAGGAGCAAGAGGAAAGACACCCTTAAGTCAATTTCTTAAGCAAGGAATTCAAGGTGAGTTACAGTTTTATAATTAAGTAATAGGCCATTAATGTTTTCTTTCAAATGATGGAAATAAATGAT
>JAOQMP010083938.1:0-17614 GCA_027563575.1 Erythroxylum pedicellare
CTCCTCTAGCACCAAACCGTCGTCGTCTCCTCCCACTCAGTAGCGAGCCACGACCCATCAGGCCACTCCACCCCTTCAGAAAAATGCCCCAGCCCACCAATATGGCCTTTTTCCCTGCAGACAGCCAGATACCCCCTTACCCCAGTCCAACCCGCCACTTGCCTGAAGGGGTGGAGGGCACCCGCCACAGCCCTTCAGGGCCCTCCACCCCTTCAGGCAAGTGGCCCAGGCCACCACTCTGGCCTTTTGCCCCACAGTCAGCCCGATTCCTCCCTTATCCCAGTCCAGCCCGCCGCCTCAGCTTCCCCCAGTCCATAGCCGACCATCAGGCCCTATTAATCCCTTCCCATGACGTCGTACTCATCCTGGATCCGAGTTTGTCCCTGCCCATGACTGCAATAGTGGTTAGCGAGGTCATGGAGGAGGATCCCGATGCAATAGGCCTGCCTACCCTATTGCCTTCCCCCCATCGTCCTTCCTTGGATCAACCGCTGCGACCCCCAGATCTTGTCTAGGAAAGCCCGAAAATGTCTACATCTAACAGTAACTTAGATACTCAGATGGTGGAGACGTCACAGGAACCTATGAAGGTCCAGCATCCTGAGCAGACTGATTATGCAGTCCAAGCACTCACTTCCTCCTGATCTTTTCCATGTCGATACTAATTTGGAATTGTCAAAGGGTTGGAGGAAGGACCTTCAAACCCATCATTAAAAACTATATTAAAATCCACAAACCAAGTTTGGTTGTTTTATTGGAACCACGTATTAGTGGGGCTCGTGCACTCATCGTGATCCAAAAATTGAGTTTTGATCACTCCTTCCGAGTTGAAGCTGAAGGATACTCAGGCGGTATATGGCTTCTGTGGAAACCAGAGATCGTGGTCCGGATTTTGTTCACTTATCGTCAATTTTTGCATACTAGTATTACTTGGGCTCAGACTTCGTTTACTTTTACTACTATTTATGCCAGCCCAACGTATTCACTCCAAAAGTACCTATGGCCTCATCTGGAATTTCTTTCCCGACAAACCTCTACTCCTTGGTTACTAGGAGGAGACTTCAATGCTAAATTGGAGACACAGGATAAACGTGGAGACTCTCGCTGTCAACCTGTAGTCAACTCTAAATTCCAGAACTATGTGCACTGCTGTCAGCTTCATGATCTAGGGTTTACCGGGCCACGCTTTACTTGGCGTAGAGTCCAAGTCCCAACTAGGTTAGACCGGGCCCTCTGTTCCACCTCCTGGAAGACAACCTTCCCCAACACCACTGTCTACCATCTTCCCTTCCGAAAATCGGACCATCGGCCTATCCTTATCTCTTTCCTACCTTACAAGCCTACCCCTCTGTCCAGTCGTGCCTTCAAATTCCAATCGGCTTGGCTAACTCATCCTGGCTTTGAGGCCTTTGTAGCGGAGCATTAGAAACCTTCCCCTATGGATTTTAATGGAACGTTGACTAAGTTCTCGAACCGTTTACAAGCTTGGAACTCCTCGACGTTTGGCAACATATTCCACAGTAAGAAGCGCCTCTTGGCCCACCTTAAAGGCATCCAGAAACATCTCGAGGACACTAACTCGCCATCTCCGGGAGCTTGAGGAGTCCCTCCTATCCGATTTGGAGCAGGTCCTCTTCCAAGAGGAACTGTTCTGGCATCAACGTTCTCGTAGCTAGTGGATAAGCCAGGGTGACTGGAATACCAAGTTTTATCATGCTATCACTAAGGCCAAACTCCGACAAGCTTGGATCCAGGCCTTGTATGATGATACTGGTGCCCTAGTAGCTTATCTTGAGAAGGTTCGGAATCTAGCCCAAAGCTACTTTGAGCACTTATACATGGCTGACAGACAACCTCCCCCAGTCTACCAGTTCCCAGGCCAGACCAGTACTCTTCCACCATATGCGAAGGAGGACCTAACTAGTCCCCTCAGACCTGAGAAAATCAAGCAGGCTTTCTTCTCCATGGCCCCGAATAAGGTCCCTAGGTACGATGGGTTCACAGCTCTATTCTACCAATCCCAATGGGACCTCGTTGGCCCTTCTCTGACTGCTTTCCTGCAGTGTATCTTTCGACATGAAACTTGGGAATCTGACCTGAATTGGACCATACTGGTCCTTATACCCAAGACGCCGTCCCCGTGATCGATTAATCGGCTTCAACCATTCCTGGACGATCTGGTCTCCCCTTCCCAATGCAGTTTTGTTCTCAGGCGGTCAATTACGGATAACATTATTGTCACTCAAGAAGTCATCCACACTATGCGCAGAAAAACAGCTCGGAAAGGCATCATGGCCATGAAAGTGGACCTCGAGAAAGCGTACGACAGGCTCTCATGGCACTTTATCCACGACATTTTATTTGGTATGGGGCTTTTGGAGTCTCTGATCAATCTCATCATGAAGTGCATTACTACAGTCTCCTTTTAAATTGCTTGGAATGGTGAATTAGGAGAGACATTTAGGCGTTCCAGGGGTATTCGATAGGGTCACCCCATCTCACCTTACCTTTTCGTCCTCTGTATGGAACGCCTAGGGAATTCCATTAACCACGCAGTGGCCCGAGGACGATGGAAACCTGTGACGTTAGGTCGTCATGGATAGCCTCTCTCCCATTTATTCTTTGCGGATGACCTTATATTGTTCTCTGAAGCCTCTCCCGCTCAAGTTTCAATTATGCGGGACATTCTCAACACCTTTTGCGCTGCTTTAGGCCAACAAGTTAGTTCAGACAAATCCCGATGCTATTTCTCCAAGAATACTCACTCCACTCCTTTCTCAATCCTTAAGCGGCGCTTTGGGATTCAAACAGACGCCAGACCTTGGCCGTTATCTTGGGGTACCTTTTCTGCATGACCGAGTTAGCAAAAGGACCTATCAGTACATCTTGGATAATGCTCACCAGAGATTATCTAGCTGGGTAGCCAACCTGTTGTCTTTTACTGGTCATGTCACGCTGGCTCAATCTGTCACCGCGGCCCTTCCCAGCTATACCATGCAAACTGTCTGTCTTCCTCGCAAACTCTGTGACGAGTTGGAGAAACTGATTAGACAATTCCTATGGGGCTTGTCGAATGGACAGCAACGTCTCCATCTAGTCTCTTGGGAGGAGGTTTGTAAACTGAAAAGTTTGGGGGGGCTTGGCATCTGGACAATTAGGGAGACCAACAATGCTTTTTTAGCAATATTGGGGTGGACCCTTATCGCCAAACCACACACCCTTTGGGTCAAGGTCCTCTAAGTGAAATATCATTTTGATGTCACCCACCTCCCCGTGGTTTGGCGGAGCATCAAGGCGACGTAGCCCATAGTTCTGAAAGGCATACAATGGATGATCGGCGATGGTGCTAGCACTCGTTTATAGACTGACCCTTGGATTCTGGGCGTTGGCCCTATGCTATCCCATGTCACGGCCCCTCTCCCGACTAGCATGCACAACCTCCGGCTGCAGCATTTGTCACCAGCGATGGGAATTGGGATTGGGCGGGTTTTCAACATTTCCTACCATCGTCAATTGTTCGGGCCATAGCCGGAGTGTTTCTCCCTAAAACCTTCCTTGAATCGGATAAGTTGATCTAGGGTCCTTCGACTAATGGCCTTTTCACGGTTCATTCTACTTATTCGATGATTATGGGCCACGAAGAGACTTCCTCCTTTACTTTGTGGAAGGTCATTTGGAAATGGGACAGCTCACAACGAATCCGTTCCTTCCTATGACTTTTTACGCACGATCATTTACTTATGAATCAACAGTGTGTTCGCAAGTACCTCACTCCCACTGACGAATGTCCCCATTATCACTTACTGGAATCCTCGCTTCATGTCATGCAAGGCTGTGATCGGCCAGACGAGTGTGGCAAGCCTTCCCTCCTCACCTACTCCCTCCCGATTTTTTCACTATGACTACCCTGGCTTGGCTGACTACCAATCTCCAGAACCACCAACATGTTTTTGGTCATGCTGGTCGCTTATTTTTGGCATTACATGTTGGTTCTTATGGAAATGGAGAAATTCGTCCCTCTTTGAGGAGTACTGGCAATGGCCTAACTCCCCCTTTTCGTCTATTTTGTCTTATGTAGGTCAAGTACAACAGGCCGTCAGGTGGACCCGACGTCCACACACTGCAGCTCACCTTAGATTAGACAGCCTCATCGGTTGGACCTCACCTCCACCCGGTGGGTTAAATTAAACATTGATACTGCCTGTAAGCACTCCGCGTCCTCCTCATCAGCCGGTGGACTACTACGGGATAGTGCAGGCAACTGGATGGGAGGTTTCACGCATAACCTCGAATGGTGCTCCGCACTCACTGCAGAGCTTTGGGGAGTTTATTCTGGACTTACTCTCGCTTGGGGTCTGGGTTATCGTCGGATAGAGCTTGAAGTTGATTCTGTAGCGGTGATCGAGATCCTTTTCTCTGTCGATTTTTGTTCTCGGGCGCTCAACCCCGTAGTCAGGGGCATTCACGAGCTGTTTGCTCGAAATTGGACTATTGTTCATCGGCATAGTTACCGAGAGGGCAACAGATGCGCAGACTGACTCGCGTCTTTTGCAGCACATTTTGATATAGGCGTCCATTATTTACCTACTACACCCATTGGGTGCCATTTACTCCTCCTAGAGGATTTGTCTAGGATGTATTTCCCGAGACTACCTATGTAATTTTCTTCATTGTATTTCCCTTTATATATTAAAAAAATAGATCTAACTTGAACTTGTTGCTTACTTATAGAGGTTTGCTTCTTTTTGGTCTGCTCTACTACTGAGAGAACCGTTGAGCTTTGAGCTTGATAATGTGCGAACTTATTCTTTAAACTTTCTAAGGTTTTATCAGGGCCAAAGTGGTCAGGGTTAGAACATTTCTGTCTAAAACACAGGCCTGGCTATCGCAATGGAGGTCTTAGCAGTATCTGACGGTCTCCATCAAGCAAATCAGCTTCTTCATTTTTGACCCAAATCACGATTAACCTAAGTTTAACTAAAACTTTGACTCGAATCAGATCTTGTCAACTCTACTCCAAGCTTCATCAAAAGCTCTTATAATCACTTAATTTGGCTTGAGCATGGTATGATTGATATTTAACAAATTAGTATTTTTTTGTCAATACACCAACTCTTGTATCGTTTATTTCTAACCCATCAGTATATTAGTCGAAATATACTTTAACAGTATTTATAATGATTTCAGTCTAAATTGAATTTAAAACAGCTCAATTTCAGAGTTTTCATGTTTAAAAAAACATGAAAAGTTCGTAAAAATGGCAATGGATTGATTCGTGGGTTTAAATTCATGTATTTTAATAGACCGACTCATGGGCCAAATCAGGCCCAATCTAATCTGAGACTCTATTCTTCTAAGTAAAATTACATCGTTTTGTTTAGAAGAGTTAAGCTTCGGACAAGCTGGGTAAACAACTAAATTCAGATTTAATTAAAAAAAGATGTTATTTTACAGTTTTAATTTTTAAAAAATAGTGAGGGCGACTCCTAAAAATATGAGAAGCCAGTTAGCTTGGTGGACATATTGTTAGCCCAAACCAAGAAATAAGTACAATAGTCATTCTTTGAGACCTAGAAATATGCTTGATAATTAAGCACAGGTCAGGTTCTAACCGACCCAACCTAAAATCAATGGATCTAATCCAATTTAACCAAGCTTTTAATTAGATTAGGATTTTTTCTAATTTCGAGTTTCAAGTTGACCTAAAATCAACGGATCTAATCGAGTTTGACTAAGTTTTCAATTAGATTAGGATTTTTTCTAATTTCGAGCTTCAAGTTAGGCTCGAGTTACATGATCCACCCGAAGTTTGAAATTTGAAGAAAAATAAATTGAAATCATTTTTAAAATTTAAAAATAAAATAAATGGTTAAGTTCAAACTTAGATCTTATGTCTTAGGCCGATCTCATTCTGGTATAGCTCAGGCTTAGACGAATTCAATCTAACCCAATCCATTGCTACTCTTACTTGAAAGCTTCGGTACAAAAGAGGCCAGTTAGAAGAAAAAACCTCCTTCTCCCTATACCTTAATTATAATGAATTTGTAATATTTTTTTTAACTGAGTTATTTCCATAAATCTGACATTTATATTGATTCCAAAACAGAACACAAAACACAAAACATGAAAAGTTGGTAAGATAGATTCACAAGGTGGTCCGGGATAGGATTGGCAACTCGGGCCCAACCCGATCGTTCAAGTCCGATCTTATTCAAATGTTAATAAACCATATCGTTTTGTTCAAAATTCAAAAAGTTAGCACAAATCCCGTACTTACTGCCTTATATTTTGGTTATGAAACGGCAAGTGGGCATGTACAAACAAAGTTGATGGCTTTGAACATCCGAACAAAGAGGCCATGCTTACAGGTGTCTGAGAAGCAGACAAAAGGAGACAGAGATGACTAATGACACTCATTCTCAATAAAATATCCTTCACCTTAAAGTTCTTGTTTCCATTTTTTAATTATTGAATTTTACGGTTAATCACATCATCTTAAGATTTCATTAACGTTTGTTAATAAAAATTTTAAGTCGCATTTAAATTAAACACATACGCATTTTTAGTAATAATTTGGTTTAATTTTTATTAATATTACGGAGAATTTTGGTTAAAAATATTAATAAAAATTTAATATACAGTAATTAACAAAATTTAACAATAAATTGAAATTTTTAACAGCTAAACGAAAATACGGAACATGAAAAGGACTCTTTTATGAAGTCTAATTCTTATCCATTTGGAAAGAACAATACACTCTTAAAATATAATATAGTGTTAAATAAACAACTTGATTTATTTTAATTAAAGCATAACCTAATGCAAGACTAGCCTTTACACTTCACACATTGCATGCACAACGGGGTCCATGGCACCTCTTAAAGTAATACACAACTTGCTACTTTATATTTGCCCACACTCCATCCTTAAGATTCAAAGAGGCAAATCTTCAATAGTTCTTATAGAGTTCTTACGTTTTCCTACGCCCCTTTAAGAACCTGAAAAAAAGGATAAATTCTTTTTTTTAGAAACGCATGCAAGATTTGCCGATTCAATTTTGATATTTAAATTTTAGTTTCATTTTTTAGGGTTATACGACTCGAACTGTAGACCTTCTCGATAAAACAGATCAAACTTATTATTATCAAAATGATCGAATTGTTTCAAAGATCCAACATGTCTTTTTTTTTTTTGCATTGAACTCTCGTATTAACGGATTTTTTTAAATCAATTAGTTTATCAAAATTCTCTTGATAAAAAGATAAGAAGATGATTATGTTTGCTTTGATTTATTAGTTAGATTCCAATTTGAGAGCACTACCAAAGTTTTCCAAAGAAGGAGTATTTTGACCTAAGTCTGCTTTGGGTTAGATTAATCGAAGTTAAAGTTATAAATAAGTGGAATCTCCATAGTCTCACTTCTGCTTAAAGAATCCAATACGAAACTTCGTAAACCTTAAATTTCATAGGTTAGGACCAAAAGAAATTTTTTTGAGACTCTTGTACTCATTATGCCTTGACAAATTGCTCAATTGGGAATCAATACATCATGATTGCCTCTTTAATTGGAGATTAAGTATACTAAACTCGATGCTTAATTAAGAATAACATGTGTAGATTCAAAACTTGTAGATAAGAACGTATCAAACATCACAATTAAGTGGCAAGCTGTGGATTAAGAATCTTATTTTTCAACTAATTGCTTTAAAATATAGTAGAATAATGCCCACTAACCCTTTAACCTAATTGTGAATTTTAACAGTATTCACCATCTTCCAGGCTCTTTTTGACTGTTAAACTAATGATGTTATACGAATATATAGTTGTATAATTTAAAATTAAGGAATATTATCATTATTTGGTAGTGTATTTTTTTATAACACAATGTGTTTTAAGGTGTATGTGCATGTTTTGAAAAGGGTATTTTTGTTAAACAATAATATGTCCTTTACCCAATATAACATGACCTTTCATGAATATGGTATGTATTACAGTCCCTGCATGGGTAGCTCAACTGGTCCTCAGGAAGGTTGTTGAGTGCAAGGGTTTCAAGTTTGAATCCCGACAATGGCAGTATGGGAGTTTCATTTAATATGGTGACTCTTTGTGCGCATCGAATACTGAGCCGCCTTTCTGAGGAGCTTAGTGAAATTAAATCATGATTTACCCTCCCATCACTTTGTCGGGTCGAAGTGTTGAAGCACTTGGGGAGAGCCACTTGTGGACTACTAATATTGTTGAAATGGTGCAAGTTGGCACCAATGACTAACCACACGCTTACTACTATTCTCTGCTTTGTACTCTTTCTAAAAATACCAAAACTAATTTCTCTCTAAATTCTCAAGTTTATTAGGTTCACAATTTCTCTAATTTTCATGTAGTTTCACCATCACACCAATCTATGGTCGGAGTCCTTTAATAAAGAACCTGACTAAGTATTCTTTTGGTAAAGATAGCCAGTTGAAACGGTGATCAAACAGTGCGCAATACTCTAATATCGTTCCATCCTGTTTTAAATCCTTAAAATCGCCTATTGGGTCATCAAAAATTTCTATATCAAATCGTTGTTTAAGTGCCTGGTGAATTCATCCCAATCAATTACCTCCGTCTTGTTATGGTTTTTGATGTATAGTCGATACCATTCTTACACCCGCTCATCCATATGTAGAATAGCAACACTTACCTTCATTCTTTTTGGAGTTTGATTCAGAAAAAATATTGCTCACAACGATAGAGTCATAGCTTGACATTCTCACTGTCAAACGATAGAAATTCAATTCGATTCATCCTTGTCGGCATCACTCTTTCTTCCTCCATCAATCTCTCGGAGCTAGTCTAAGATGTCGGGTCTACTATTCTGACGCCTCCTCCTATTTTTTGCAACGTTTGTAGAATCATATTCCTTAACTCCATCATTTCTTTTTCCACCTTTTCAATTCTATTTTGCATTTCTGCAAACATTTGCTCACTCCTATCCTATGATTCCAAAAACATTCTCTCCATCAACCCCTTCAAATTTTCCTCCATTTTACATAGTTCTGCACTTCTTGTACCCTCAGTCATGGTTGTCTCTCACATTCAAATGCTCTGATACCAAATTGTTGAAAGAATAAACTAGATAAGAGAAGAGAAACACGTATTCTGCTTAGAATCTGAGAAAGGAAAGATACACAGAATCGAGAGAAAGAGAGAAGAGAAAACAACATTTCATTCAGTTATAACATACTGACATAGCCGTTACAATTCAGCTTAAATATAGCTGATATACGGTTCTATAGTTCTGGGCATAGGTTTACAACGCTGGACCTTATTTAAATGCAGCGTATTTAATATCTAATGACTAGTGAAGCTTCCGTCATTGTCTTCTTCTTCATTTGCCTCTGCAACACACAGACAACAGATTCATCAGCGAAGAAAGAACCAGAATCTATTCCTCCACCAAAACACTTTATTTGTCTAGAAAGCCCAAAAACCCAATATTTCTGCCATCAAAGATCTCTAAAAAGTCATCTACCAACAACCAGAACAAAAAGATCTCAAAAAACTTCAAACAGAAAATCCAATACTAATAGTTAGCCATAGATATTAGACAAATGAACTCATCAATTCCAAAAAAATCCATGAAACTAAAGTTTTGGAGGCAAATCCAATTCTACAGGATGATCAATGCGATTTCCCAACGAACTAATCACTCAAAATAAATATTTCCATCACAAAAAAGCACCATAACTTCAACCAGAAAAAGCAAGATAAACATTTGCATAAAACATAAACAACCATTAAAGCCGACTCTTCAAGAGATTAGGAGCAGAGGCAGCAGCAGAGAAAGCAAAAGGCTTGACATCGATCAAGGTATCATCATCGTCCACCTCGACATCTGGCTCCTCCTTAAAGCCCTGAAAATCAGCTTCAAAGTCGTCATCAATAAGATCCACAAAAGCTGGCTTTGGGTATTGTTTGCTGACATGTTTCTTCAGATCAGGCCACAGTAGCTCAGTCGTCAGGGGCTTGAATGATCGGAAATTCGTGTTGGTCGTCGAAGCGATAAAGTCGTTGATGATAGCACCGCCACACATGATGATGGTTTATAATGATGATGATGATGATGATTACGGTGGTGGGTTATCTTCAAGGGAAGAGTGGCGAAATAGTAAATATGTGAGAGTAACAGGGGTTTTTTAGAAAGTGAGTTGCAGGTGCTTTGGTGAAAGCTTTGTCTTAGAAATCTCAGGAAGTAAGTAGTCATAAAAGACAAAAGACTGTCTGAATTTCCCTCGTTGCCCTTTTCAGACATTTTTCAATCTCTTAATATTATTATTAAAATAATAAATAATCTCTTAATCACAATTAAAGATTTATTAACTTATTAAAAATAATATTTACATAAATTCTAATGATTTAAAAATTTAACTATAAAATTTTTGACCCAATTGATTTTTCATTTTTTCATATTCAATTTTATTTAATAATCTCTTTTTTAATTAAATTTCAAATTTTTTGAGAGTAAAGACAATATTTTTAGTCATATTTTAAAATTTTAATTTTATTCAATCTTTAACAATTTTTATGATGGTATAATACCGATTGAATTTTTTAAACTTTAAACCTTTTATTTTACATGTTTAACTTATAGTTCAATTTTTAGAACATTACTTAAAATTTTCTAAATAAAGACTAGAAAATTTAGCAATTTAAAATTTATAAATAAATTCTTAAAAATTGAAAATTTTATGTTGTACTAAAATTTATTATTGTTTAATTTTAAGAATTGCAGATAAATGAAATTTTTATCGGGTGTTGTTATTGTTTAAGAATTAAAAATTTTACTCCGTTAATTAATCAGTTGAATTTTTATTGTGAATTGAAATTAAATTTATTTAAAAATTTGATGTAACCTAAAAAAGACAATGGTATTTGAATTTCTGACATTTTAAAAAAATATTAAACATAATTAAATTGAATCGAATTTGGTGTTTTTTTGACCTATAAAATTGTAAATAGGGTCCTCCATGGCAGAGTTTCTTACCTACAAACCTAATTGGTGTGGACAGGTAAGAATATTGAGGAACTGGTGAACGTATTCTAATGGAGGCCTATCTCGGCCGTGGATGCCATCTTTGGTAATGGAGGAAAAGGTTCCTCCTTGAACTCTTTCACGTTTATTTGTCCAGATAAAATGTGTTTTTGAATCACCTAACATCCCTAGACTCAAGAAAGCTCTATTTTTCTTTACACACTTTAACTATCTACCGCTTACTTTGTTGAATATAGACTTCAACTTAATCAATTTTCATGGTCAATTTGGCATGCACTAGGTTCTAGGTTTCCATCTCTAGGTTGCTACCTTTCTTTTAGTTTCCAAATTATCATACATTTAATTACAAAAGTCGATTTAGGCAAAGGATGGTATGTCACATTAGTCTTGTAATTCTCTGTTCTTATAACCTTGTTTCAACCCATGCTGTACAATACAACATCGTTTTATAGTTAAAATTACATCGTATTCGCAAAATATAATTAGAATAGGGTTATTAGAACAGAGGATTTTTTTCCTACCAAAGTTATGTGATTTCACCTATGTTAAAGGTTCTTAATTATATTTGGTCAAAGCTATTAAATATATTACCAAACATTTGTTAAACAAGATTTTGAGTTATTAGGGTATAATTTTATGGTTTTAGTAATTAAATTGTGGTGTTTAAGTAATGATATCATCTTGTAACATCATAATATAATTCTCTTATAATGAATAATATATACAAGTTGCATAGTTTACATTACTATAATGTATATGCATATGTGAAGATGATGTAGCTTTTATTTGTTTTCTAGCCTCTTGGCCATTATTGAAAACGGAGCAGATTAGTTTAAATATTTTAATTTTTGAGTTTAAATTTAAAAATATTTTAAAGTATAAATCTTAATATAATTGAATTTAAACGTGCACATTTAATATTGTCTTTAAATTGATTGATTTTGAGTTTAATTAATTTACCATAATTTTCAAATAATAATTTTATCATACTTAAATTCAAACCAAATCGACTCAAATTTATTTGACATTGGTTAGGATAAGACTCGAATTAATTTACCACCATTACTCTTGGATTATTATTTAGTTAATACTATTATTATATTTATTAATTAATGTATTGAGTGCATACTTTAAAAAGTAATTGTTCCCATTTTTTGTTAATAAAAAGCGTCATTATATTTGAAAAGTATTGAAAAATATATAAAAGGATATTATAATTATTTAATTTATGAATATCATTTAGCTTAGTTCTTTTTTCCAATATCAACATCTTCTTTTTCTTTCCGATTACCTGTAATTTATTTATAAGGTTATAATTAATTCTGATTTATATTAATAGATGAGTAAGACAACGTAATATTGAGCCTTTCAAATTCTTTTTTTGTTGTTGTATTAAGTTTTGTCTTTTCTGCTCTCACCTTGGCCTCATCAAAAAGAGATTAAGTTTATGTCATGGATGACATAGTCCTTTGAACCCTTGCATGTGTTTCTCTACACTTCTCTAATTATTCTTTTGTAAGGTAAACACGAAACTACATTTTTCTGGAATGAATAATCCCGAAGACATGTAGGAGGAAGCAGAGACAAAGACTTAAAAAATATAATATTGAAATAAAAAAATCCAAAAAATAGTACTTTCGTTTTGTTATCCTTATCTGTAAATGTGGCAAGTTGGTAGTAACCATTGAACAGAAAGGGTTAAGCTATGAAGAGAAACACGAATGGAGAGAGTTGTTGAACGTGGACTTTGGAGTATTCTTCCGAGTGAATTGCGTGTGGAAGTAAAAAATACTAAAGAAAGAAGAAGACGGCCATATGGTTTGGTGAATGGTGACGGTGAAAGGGAAGGTTCATGCACTAGAAGCTCTTGAAAGCGCTATAATGGAGGACAAACAGTGCTTACCCTTTTTGGTTTTAGTGCAAAGAAAGTGATGTTGAAGCGTATCTATATTTACATATTTTTAGTTAAATAAATTATTTAATAGAAAATTTTTGAAATTAAATAATAAATTTTATTTAACTAATATTATTAAGCGCACATATTTTATTTTTAAATTAAAATAACAAAGAATATCAATTGATTTAATAATTTAGAAAACAAGTTTTAGGGAATTCCAATAAATTTGAGAACTTAATTTAAATTTTGAATTTTTGAAAAAATAAGAATCAATATATATATTATTAATACTACCAGAAAATTCGATAATTAAAATTTTTTAATATTAAAGACTGTAAAAATTTATAAATAAGTTATGATTTTAGAATATATTTTAAATAAGTTATCTAGTAAATTTTAAAATCAAACAATTAGTTTTATCTAATTAATATCACGCATTTTTAGCATTAATAAATTTAGAAATAAAAATATCAACTAAATCAATAATTTGTAGAATTAATTTTAACGAATATTAATAAACTTGAAATTTAAAAAATTAAAAATGATAATAAAGTCAAGAAAATTAGAGAAAATTGTGAAAGAATGCTAATAAAAGTTGAGAATTTACAGAGAAATTAGTACAAAGCATAGAATAGTAGTAAGCGTGTGGTTAGTCATTGGTGCCAACTTGCAGCATTTCGACAATATTAGTAGTCCAAGAGTGTCTCTCACACCAGCTGTAATGCATACAATAATCATTAAAGGTCATGTTAATATTGGGTAAAGGACATATTATACAACTCTATGTTGGTATGACCTCATTAGTTTAATAGTCAAAAAGAGCTTGGAAGATGGTGAATACTACAATTAAGCTAAACATGTTACATTACTCCTTCAAGGGTTAGTGGGCATTATTCTACTATATTTTAAAGCAATTAGTTGAAAAATAAGATTATTAATCCACAGCTTGCCACTTAATTATGATGTTTGATACGTTCTTATCTACAAGTTTTGAATCTGCACATGTTATTCTTAATTAAGCATCGAGTTTAGTATATTTAATCTCCAATTAAAGGGGCAATCATGATGTGTTTGATTCCGAATGAGCAATTTGCCAAGTATAAGAGCCTCAAAATGTTATCTTTTCGTCCTGAAATATGAATTTTAAGGTGTATGAAGTTTCATATTGGATTCTTCAAGCAGACGACCGAGACTCCACTTATTTATAACTTTAACTTAGGTTGATCTAAATCAAAAGTAGAACTACATCAAAATAGTACTCCTTTTTTTGAAAAACTTTAGTAGTGCTCTCGGATTGGAATATGACTAATAAATCGGAACTACCTTCTTATTTTTTTGTCAAGAGAATTTTGATTGACTAATTGATACAAAAAATTTATTAATACGAGAGCCCAATGTGAAAAAAATGCATGTTGGGTCATTGAAACAGTTCGAATCATTTTGATAACAATAAGTTTGATATGTTTTATCGAGAAAGTTTACGGTTCGAGTTTATATAATCCTAAAAAATGAAACTAAAATTTAAATATCAAAATTGAATCGTTTTTAATTCTTCATTATTTTATTGTTCGTTTTTTGTAACTAACCCCTTGTGATTAATTGGTTAATAAAAATAATTATAATCAAATTTCTTTTTTTAGAGAAAATCCAAAGTCCATTAGCTTTTTTTATCTTGTATGTGTTTTTAAGAACAAGAATTTGTCCTTTTCGAAATGTCAAAGTGGCGTGTAAACAGATAAGAACTATTGAAGATTTGCCTCTTTGAATCTTAACGATGGAGTGTTGGCAATATAAAGTAGCAAGTTGTGTATTACTTTAAGAGGCGCCATAGACCCCGTTGTGCATGCAATGTGTGAAGTGTAAAGGCTAGTCTTGCATTAGGTTATGCTTTAATTAAAATAAATCAAGTTGTTTATCTAACACTATATTATATTTCAAGAGTGTATTGTCTTTTCCAAATGGAAAAGAATTAGACTTCATGATTTTTAGCTGTTAAAATTTTCAATTTATTGTTAAATTTTATTAATTACTGTATATTAAAATTTATTAATATTTTTAACCAACATTATCCATAATATTAATAAAAATTAAACCGAATAATTACTAAAAATGCATACGTGTTTAATTTTAATGCGACTTAAAATTTTTATTAGTAAATGTTAATGAAATAAAATTCAATAATTAAAAAATGGAAACAAGAACTTTAAGTTGAAGGATATTTTCTTCATCTAATTATGATAAGCCAGAGAAAATCAAGGCTTGTGGCTTACTCATTTCATTGAACATTTTAACGAACCTTAAACTTCAGTTTCACTCCAATTTAGTGGCAAGTGGCAAACAAGAGGATTAGTGTAATTAGTCATCTCTGTGTCTCCTTTTGTCTGCTTCTCAGACACCTGTAAGCATGGCCTCTTTGTTCGGATGTACAAAGCCAGCAACTTTGTTTGTACATGCCCACTCCCTGTTTCATAACCAAAATATAAGGCAGCAAGAATGGGATTTGTGCTAATTTTTGAATTTTTTAGCTAAATTTGATAATGGAGCCTCTTGTGTTTACCTATTGAGAAAGAAAAGTACATATAGGAATTTGTCCCGTGCATTGTTGATCCACACTTTGAAGGGAGAGAACGGAATAGGAGGCTCTAAATTTTAATTATATTTTAAACAAAACGATATCGTTTATTAACATTAAGATAAAATCGGACGTGAATGATTGAATTGGGCCGAGTTGCCAATCCTATCTAGGACCACCTTATGAATCTATCTTACCAACTTTTCATATTGGACTCATGTACAACTTATCCATGTGTCCTCTTGTGGTTAGATGATGAGAAAAAGTTGCATGAAACACAAAGATTTTACCTACTTGTCTTCTAATTCATGGTGTTTTGTGTTTTGTTTTGGAATCAATATAAATGTCAGATTTATGGAAATAATTCAGTTAGAAAAAATATTACAAATTCATTATAATTAAATACTTAATTTTTAAAAGTTATCCTATATTTATCCTTGAAGTATCATGATAATTAAGGTTTATGTTCCATGATTTTAACTATCATCTCATAGAGAGAAGGAGGCTTTTTCTTACCAAAGTTTTCAGGTAAGAGTAGCAATGGATTGAGCCAGGTTGAATTTGTCGAAGAGGAAGATCGTGATGTTGTCATTGGGGTCGGCAATAATCCTTCCAAACTTGAGTTCCTTGCTATGTTGGTGTAAGGTTGTCTCTTCAAATGGAAGTTGGAATGACCATTAATATTCATGTTCTTCGTGGCATTGTTCCGATTCAACAGAGTATTGCCTACAGATATCAGTATGGCTTCTTGCTTCTGAGCCAGCGTATATGCCTGGTGTAAGGAGTTTGGTTCATGTAGCTTCATCGTCACATCAATTTCTGGTCGAAGTCTTTTAATAAAGAACCCGACTAAGTATTCTTTTGGTAAAGACAGCTGGTTGGAATGGTGATCAAATAGTGCGCAATATTTCAATATCGTTCCATCCTGTTTTAAATCCTTAAAATCACCTATTGGGTCATCAAAAATTTCTGTATCAAATTGTTGTTTAAGTGCCTTGGCGAATTCATCCCAATCAGTTACCTCCGTCTTGTTACGGTTTCTGATGTATAGTCGATACCATTCTTGCACCTGCTCATCCATATGTAGAATAACAACACTCACCTTCATTCTTTCTAGAGTTTGCTCCAAAGAAAAATGTTGCTCACAACGATAGAGCCATAGCTTGACATTCTTATTGTCAAACGATGGAAATTCAATTCGATTCATCCTCGCCAGCATCACCCTTTCTTCTTCCATCAATCTCTCGGAGTTACTCTGAGATGTCAGGTCTACTGTTTTGATGTCTCCTCCTATTCTTTGTAACATTTGTAGAATCATATTCCTTAAATTCGTCATTTCTTTTCCCACCTTTTTAGTTCTATTTTGCATCTCGAAAAATATTTTCTCACTCCTATCCTATGATTCCAAAAACATTTTCTCCATCAACCCCTTCACATTTTCCTCCATTTTATGTAGTTCTGCACTTCTTGTACCTTCAGCAATGGTTGTCTCCCAAATTCGAATGCTCTGATACTAAATTGTTGAAAGAATAAACTAGATAAGAGAAGAGAAACGCGTATTCGGCTTAGAGTGTAGGTAACAATTCGAGAGAACACTAGAAAAAAGGAAAGATACACAGAATCAAGAGAAAACAACATTTCATTCAATTATAACATACTGACATAGCCCTTACAATTCATCTTAAATATAGCTGATATACGGTTTTGTAATTATGGGCATAGGTTTATAACGTTGGACCTTATTTAAACGCAGCGTATTTAATATCTAACGACTAGTGAAGCTTCCGTTGTTCATTTCGTCATTGTCTTCTTCTTCATTTGCCTCTGTAACACAGGGACAACAGATTCATCAGCGAAGAAGGAACTAGAATCTGTTCCTCCACTAAAATACTTTATTTGTCTAGAAAACCCAAAATCTAAATATTTCTGCCATCAAAGATCTCTAAAAAGTAATGTTTTAAAAATCGAACTGGACATCGAACCGATCGAAAAAAAGGTTTAAGATTTAGAGGTTCAACCGATAGTGAATCGCTATAAAACTGGTATATAGTAAACAAAAAGTAAAACTTATAAGAATAAGTAAAAATAAAATGTTTTATTGAAATAAAAA
>JAOQMP010083953.1:0-17608 GCA_027563575.1 Erythroxylum pedicellare
AAGGTTTTAAGAAATGGAGTTCATTGATTAAAACCTTGGACTTAAAGAGTTCTTTAAGGTTTATCATTCGAAAACTTTCATTCGAAAACTTAGTGAAATTCTCTCCTGAAAGATTTGTTTTGAATCATGATAGCCAAAGCTCGTTTTCAAGAGGATTTTATCAAATTGGATCATTTTTTAGTTTTTCACTTTTCACTTCCCAAAAATCCAAAAATATCTTTTTATACATTTTTCTTTCATTTAATTCAATTTTCTTAATTTTTACCAATGATCCAAACCCCTCCCCTTTTTATCAACTTAGTTGCATTTTTCGACAATTAGGCCAGCTTAGACCATTTGCGCTAGGTTATGATTAAGTAAGACGACCCGAGGTTGCATCCTGTATTGCAATCATTGGAATTAAATTTTTGATTCAGTTTTCAAGGGATTAATCTAAAGATCAAATGAGAGATGATCACAGATGAAATAGCTAATACAGGTGCTATAGTTAACCAATGCTTAAGTTCCTTAAAACACCTCCAACAATCATCATTCCATCAAAAAGGCACATTCTTTCTCAGAAGTTTTGTCAAAGGGCTAAGATTAGTGAAAACTCCTCGACAAACTTTCTATAATAACCAGCCAATCCAAGGAAACTTCGAATCTCAGACACATTCCTTGGAGCCTCCCACTTCATCACTGCTTCCACTTTCTTTGGGTCAACCTGAATGCTCTATCTAGACACAATGTGACCTAGAAATACTACTTGATCAAGAAAAAATTCATACTTACTGAACTTGGCTTATAATTGTTTTTCTCTCATAGTTTGCAAACTTATTCTTAGATGTTTAGCGTGCTCCTTATTACTTCTTGAATACACCAGGATGTCATCAATGAACACAATTACAAACTGGTCTAAGTAGGGTTGAAACACTTTATTCATCAATTCCATAAATGTGGCTGGGGCATTAGTCAACCTAAATGGCATTACTAAAAACTTAAAATGTCCATACCTACATCTGAAAGCACTCTTCGGTACATCAGCCTCTGCTATCTTTAGCTGATAATACCTAGATCTCAAATCAAGCTTAGTAAATACTCGAACTCCTTGTGATTGGTTAAACAAGTCATTGATTCTAGGCAATGGGTATTTATTCTTCACTGTAATACCATTGAGTTGCCTATAATCAATGCACAACCTTAAAGTACCATCCTTCTCTTCACAAACAGCACTGGAGTGCCCCAAGGTGAAACACTGGGCTAATGAACCCTTTCTCGAGCAACTCCTGCAACTGAACTTTCAACTCCTTCAGTTCCACAGGTGTCATCCTATATGGAGGAATGGATATAGGAGTAGCACCTAGAACTAAGTCAATTATGAACTCCGTTTCCCAATCTGGAGGCAAACTAGGTAATTCAGCAGAAAACACGTCCAGGAATTACTTAACCACAGGAATATCCTGTACACTCTCTTCGCCTCGAGTATCAATCATGTGGGCTAAATAGGCCTCACATCCACCATACATTAACTTCAGAACATTAATAAATTAAATTAGTCTAGTTGGCACTGTTTGGCTAATGCCTCTGAATACTATTCTCGGTTGACCAGGAGACTCTAAAATCACTTCCTTCATATAATAGTTCATGATGACCCTATGAGTAGTGAGCCAATCCATTCCTAAGATAACATCTATCTCCTTTAATTATAAAATAATCAAATCTGCTGCCAATTCTGCTAGATTAATTCGAATCGGACACTTCTTACAGAACTCCCCAATAATGACAGTACTACTAATTGGTGTACTGACCTCTAATCCACATCTCAGGAACTCTCTATCACAATGCAATTTAGATTCCATGTGTGATGTGATAAATGAATGCGTAAATCCAGAATCTAGCAATGCATAAACCTTAAAAGTAAATAATAATAACATACCTGCGACGACATCTGGAGAATCCTGAGCCTCCTATCTCGTCATGGCATAGAATCTAGCTTGAGATTACGGTTGATTGCTCCGCACCTCAGTCCTCCCAGTAACACTTCCAGAACTCATCCTACCTTTTCCACGACCTCTCTATCCAGACCTACTGGCTCAGCTCTGCTGAATAGTAGGTTCTGTTACTCTACTCCCTCTCCCACTAGATTGTGCCCTAGACATCAATATGCAATCTTTGATCTGATGATCATGTAAGCCACACCGAAGGCAGGCTCCTGTCAATCTCATGCATACACCACTATGCTTATTCCCACAATATTGACAAGTTGGCAATTGACCTGATGTTGCACCCCTATTATTCTCAGTCTGATAAAATTGCCCTTTTGTCTGAATCCTGACTGCCTAGATCCAGCTGGTGGTCTAAATGTTCGGGTTTGATGTTTGCTGAACCTTCTGCTAAAACCACCCTGAGACTCACTAGGCATCTTTTGACCAGTCTCTGATCTCTACTCAGAATGGTTGTCTTTCAACAAATGCTCCATTCAAATCGAGGTTGCTCTGACCTCAATGAAACTGCTCAGGTTAGGAAGAGCTAGTCTTGTCCGAATCTTTATGTTTTGGCCTTCTTCAAATCTCCTGCATTTTATTGCTTCAGTAGGAATTAAGACAGAAGCATACCTCATTAGCTCATTAAATCTGATCTCATAATTTGCTACAAACATTCCACCCTATTTCAGATCCATAAACTCTTCATCTTCCTATCCATGTATACTTGGAGCATATAATTTTCTCTGAAAGCCCTCAGAAAGTCTCCCCAAGTAAAAGTGCAAGGCCTGGTGGCACTAACAGGAGCAGTCTTCCACCATTGATAAGTCATGCCTTGTAACAAAGAAATGACATAGTCGAACCTCTCGTCCGAATCACAGTCCATCTGATCAAATACTCGTTCTATCCGCTCTAACCATCCCTTAGCTTCTGCAAGGTCTTTATTGCTATAGAAATCTACAACTTCCTGTTTTCACAGTTTTTCATACCTCCTTTCCCTTCTCTTGGGAATTCTTGGTGGCACTCAACTAGGTTGAGATATCGACGACTCCCTACTGGCTCCTTCCGATCTCAAGTCACATACGTCAGATAACCTATAATGCACAATAACTTCAAGTACCATCCGACATTTCCACAACATTTCATGCTTAATATCACCACTTATCCCTATGAATGCCAAACCATGCTCTGATGCCAAAAATGCAGCACCCCATTCCCAACTAACATAAGCACCTGTGTCCATCGTATACACATGTACATGCCTTTTAGAAATGACATGTTAACTATCTCACCTTCACTGTACATAACGTGGCATCATACTCTAAATCATCAGTCACACATTTTCTAAACTCAAAATGTTATCACGTTAATTAAAATCGATAATTTACATCGTTTCCTACAACACAATGCCATCCAAGGTTTACAACATTATCCTATGAGCTTAAACAATTAAGTACACACCAAATACAATAAACATGAAAAAAGAAAATAGTTAAGTCCTCAACCTCAGATGACCGACCTCTAAGCCAAATCTGACTGCAACAGTTGCACAAAATATGCTTCTACGGGGTCTTAGAAGCTAGGTCATCTCACTCTCAAACCTGAAAAGAAACGGTGCAATTTTGATGAGTTTTCCGAACCCAGTAGAGTAACCATCCTCGATGGTTCACTCATGTTATAAAACGAGATCAATTATACTCCACCTAGCAAGTATTAAATACTATCACAGATAAATCATTTCTCAGATACACAGTTCAACCATATAACAATATTCACACAGCTTGGCAAATCATTCAATGAATTCAAATTATATGCGGATGCGACATGTATGAGACTCACATTCATTTTTATTTTATTGTGACTGTGTGCTTTTACAGTATACCGAATTATCGGGCTTAGTCAGTCAGTCAGTGACTCATTGATCATAGTGAGCCATAGGCTCGAACCACATATGCGGGAGCTTAAAGCTCATATCAGTAAAAGTATCAGTAACCACATTAGTCAAAACTCCTTTATATTATATTCATTGGAATGAAGTGCATGCCAGAATTCAGTCACTTTCATTTGCATGTAATATAACAGTACACCTATCATAATATCAATTACAATAACAGTCACAGTAACAGTGGTCATCGGACTAGGTCTAACATTCAACCTTTCAGTTGAGAATTAGAAAATTATTTAGGCAGATGCATTCATATTCAAGCAGCACTTACAATATCATTCTCATGCATCAAAATGCCTCAGACAAATATTGTCCGGAATCAAGTACACAATCAACACAATTCAGTACAATTCAATAATATTGCAATACAGTTCAATAATGTACTAAACAATATGGTGAGACGATCTTAGGTTATTCACAGTATACTCAAAATAGCTATTGCCTTGATGTCCTGGCAATGTCTGGATATTGTCGTTCAATGTGCTCCTCTATATATATAATACATACACATATCACAATATTGCACAATTTTGTATTCATTAATGCACATTCATGTATACCAACTTTGTACAATGCATGTTCGTGATCATTCTGGGATTCTTATCATTTATTTTGTTACACAAATCATTCGGATATCCACATTCCATTGATCAACTCAGATTTGTTTTAAAAGTACACTTTCGGGTCCATTTTGCACAGTTAATTTTATTAAGAAAGTGAAGGAATTTGGTAACACTTCCTTCTAAAAAATTATTATCTTATGTCTTAAGTCTCTATTAATACTAAGATCACTCAATTTGGTTCATTATTCTATGACTTATGCTCAAAATACCACAGATTGTGCACATTTAAAATTTTGGTTAATGCATGATTATGCATTCAAGTTGTACAACCCATATATCTCAATCCCCATACACAAAAATTAAAAACGTTTTACCAGTTTAAATATAAGAGAATAATATACAACTTTGGTGAAGACACTTCAGTCTAATTCTGCCTAAATCATTACGTTTTATTCAATAAATACAGAACATAGTTTCTGTCCCTAGTAGTGCTTCAGCTTAAGCTATGACTCAATTACATGCCAGTTTTGAAAATAGTAGAGACAGAATAAAAATTAGAATTCTTCAATAAAGTTGTAGAATTATGTCTCTAGTTTAATATGAATTAAAAATCAACTCATTCAGAAATCTACAGCTCAAGTTATAATTAGAATACCGAAGCATCTACAACTCAAGTTATAATTAGAATACCGAAGCATGTTCATGAACATTTTCCAGTTCATAACATTCCAGCAGACTTCCACACTTTCATCCATTCAATCATTTTCAAATCAATTCAGATAACTCTAAATTTTTATGGAGAGAAAGAAAAATGTATTAGGAATCAATTGATCTAAGTTTCAAGTCATTTGAAGTTTGGATGAAAAGTTATAGCCAAAATACTTAGGTTTGTTCAATGAAATACTCTAGCTCATAACCTATACAAGCAACCACCACCCTTTTCTCTCTCTAACACGCAAATCTTCATCTTCTTCACCGAAAACCCATATTTTCCCCCCACTTTTACCCTTTCTAACTACTGCATCCATTGCATAAACTAACTTTCCTATCCTCTTTTCAGCTCAACAACTTACAACAAACCAAGAATCCAAGGTTTAAAATTCAAACATAATCATCCATGCTCTCATCACCGAATTGCTTCCTTCTACAATAACTCATGCAAGCATTCATTTACAATATTAGGACATCAAGAAAAATCACTTAACTGGTTGCAAAAAGTCTCCAGTAGGTGAGACTGAATCAATAGCACAAAAACAATTCAACAATTGATGTTTTGGTGGATGAACTAAAGAAGAGGTTTTAGTAAAAGGGTTGTTTCGGTGAAGAACAAAAACGTAAAAGCATAACTTAACAATTTCTCTCCAGCCACACACTTAACCACATGTGTTCCTTGCATATCACTCTTCGATTTGTCACCTTTTTTTGTCCAAAATACCCCGAATTTTTCTAAAATTTCCAAAATTTACCAAAAATTCCAAAATAATAATATGACTCTCCAAATAAAAAATTCAGCCCCAATAATTCATAATTTACATTTTAATTGCATTTTTAACAATTAATTATACCAAAAAATGTCAATGAATGCATGTACAATTTTTTTAATGTATCAAAATAAATAGTTACATATGTGTGAATATATAATGATGCATGAGCATGAATTATGCTTCCTAATTTCTCATTAATCTCTAATAATCACCATTTTAATCTTAATTCAAGTGACGGGATGTTACATTTGGGATCAAGAAGAAATGACTTAGAGGTCGGTCAGCTAGGATTGGAAAGATTAGATAGAGTTTGGTGTAATTTCCTCTTTCATGTAGCACATTTTGTATTAAGATATGATGATGTATATATATGGATGTTTGGAAGCTACATTATATAAACGTTTGGTTTTATGAAATGAAAGGAGAAATTTGGTTTTAAATTATTGTGTTTTTCTTTATGATGTCTTATAAGAGAATAATCAATTATGAAGCCATGCTACATGAATGTTGTGATTGAATGTAGCACACCATTATCATAGGTTATATACTAGAATGTCCATAGGGCGTCTCGATATGTATCCTAGGGTAACAGTGTGCTACATTGGGTGGTATCAGAGCATGGTTTAGCATCTATAGGGACATATAGGAATTTAAGCATAAAATATAGTGAGAAATGTGGATAATTATTGAAGTTATTGTTTGTTATAGGTCATCCACCATAGGTGATCAAGTGGGGCAATTAGCTGACCTAGGATTAGTAGGAGCCAGTAGGGTGTCTTAGGTACCTCAACAAGAGGAGATGTCTCTTAGAGTTCCCGAGAGAAGGGAGAGGAGGTATGATAGGCTACGGAAGTAAGGGGATGTGGACTTCTATGAAACTACAGACCTTGCTGAGGATGAGGGATGGCTAGAGAGGATAGACAGGGTTTTCGATTAGATGGATTGCAAGCTGGACGAGAAGTTCAACTATGCAATGTCTTTATTGCAAGGCCCAGCTTACCAGTGGTGGAAGACTATCCTAGGCAGTACCACTAGGCCTTGCAACCTGAAGTGGGAAGACTTCTGAGGGTCTTCAAGGAGAACTACCTGCCCAAGATCTAATTGGACAAGAAGATGAAAGAGTTCCTGGATCTAAAGCAGGGTAGGATGTCAGTGGCAGAGTATAAGATCAGGTTTAATAAATTGATGGGATATGTTATTGCTCTGATTCCTACCAAAGAAGATAAGTGTAGGACATTCGAAGATGGGTTGAACATGGAGATCAGGACAAGATTAATGATCTCCAACTTGAGTAGTTTCACTAAGTTGAGAGTTGCTTCAATCCGAATTGAGCAGCTACTGAGAGAGGGATAAACAGAGTCTGGGTAAAAGTTCAAATTAAAGAGGTCCAGTGAGATTCAGAGTGGTTCTAGAAAAAGATTCAGTAAGCACCAGAACAGAGCTTTCAAACCACCAGTTGGATTAAGACAGTTAGGATTCAGATAGAGGGATGGTTATGTATTGTCCGACAGTGGAAGAGTTACAATGCAGAGTCAGTTGCCCTCATGTGAACATTATGGGAAGAAGCATAGTGGTGAGTGTTGGACTTTATCAGAAGCTTATTTCCAATGTGACTCTCTAGAGAACAGAGTTAAAGATTGTTCTGTCATTGCTAGAGCCTAGTCTGGTGTTAGTGGGAGATCTATGGGTAAAGCTACTATCTAGTAGAGTTGAGGTAGTGAGTCCAGACAGAGAAGCTCTGGCGGAGGCAGAGTGAACTATAAGAGTCCTTCTGTCAGGACTGGGGTATAAAGCAGCTGACTGCAGTCTCGAGCTAGAGTGTGTGTCATAACTAGACAGGAGGCTCAGGACTCTCTAGATGTCATTGCAGGTGCGCCACGTATTTATAATCATGAAGCATTTGCATTACTAGATTCAGGATCTACGCATTCATTTATTGCACTGCATCTAGCATCTAGGCTGCATTGTGATAGAGAACTATTGTACTATATAGTAGAGGTGAGTTCACCAATAGGTAATACTACATTTATAGGAGAGGGCTATCATGAATTGCTACACCAAGGAGGTAGTACTAAAATCTCCTAGTTAGCCGAGAGAAGCTTTTAGAGGAATTAGTTAAGCAGTGTTAGTTAGGTTGATATCTTTTGAGAGTGCATTGAGGTTGATGCAAGGAGGATGTGAGGCTTATCTGGCCACATCATTGATACTAGAGTTGATCAAAATATGGAGGACATTCCTGTGGTTAGGGAATTCCTGGATGTGTTTTCTATCGAGTTACCTGGCTTACCTACAGATTAGGAAATAGAGTTCACAATTGATCTAGTTCTAGGTACTGCTCCTATATCTATTCCTCCATATAGGATGGCTCCTATAGAACTGAAGGAGTTGAAGGCTTAGATATAGGAGTTGTTAGAAAAGGGTTTTATTAGACCCAGTGTTTCGCATTTGGGAGATCCAGTTTTGTTTGTAAAGAAGAAAGATGGAACTTTGAGGTTAGGCATCGATTATAGGCAACTGAATCAGGTGACAGTGAACAACAAGTACCTATTGCCTAGAACTGATGATTTGCTTGATCAGTTGTAGGGAGCTTAGGTATTCACTAAGCTGGATTTGAGATCAGGTTACTATTAGTTGAAGATAGCAGAGGCTGATGTACTTAAAAGTGTATTCAAGAGCAGGTATAGGCACTTCAAGTTTTTAGTAATGCCTTTTAGGTTAACTAATGCCCCGACATCATTTATGGCCTTGATGAATAAGGTGTTTTAGCCCTAACTGGAACATTTTGTGATAGTGTTTATCGATGATATTTTGGTGTATTTAAAGAATAGAGAAGAGCATGCCAGACATTTTAGGGTAATACTACAGATCATGAGAAAGAAACAACTGTATGTTAAATTTAATAAGTGTGAATTTTGGCTGGATCAAGTAGTGTTTTTGAGGCATACAGTGACTTGCCAAGGCATACAGGTAGATCCAAAGAAGATAGAGGCAGTGATGAATTAGGAAGGTCTGAGGAATATATCTGAAATTCGAAGCTTCCTAAGATTAGTTGGATATTACTGGAGGTTTGTCGAGGGGTTTTCCTTGATCTCATCCTCCCTGAAAAAACTTCTAAGGAAGAATGTATTATTCAAATGGAATGAGGAATATCAAAAGAGCTTTGAAGAGCTAAAGCATTGATTGACTACGACAACGATGTTGAATATTCCATCAGGGACTAGAGGATATGTGGCATATAGTGATGCTTCACATCAAGGATTGGGATGTGTATTGTTATAGTATGGCAAGGTGATTGCCTATGCATTGAGATAACTAAGGTTTCATGAGATTAACTATCCGGTACATGATTTAGAGCTTGTTGTAGTTGTCTTTGCTCTAAAGATATGTAGACACTATTTGTATGGAGAGACTTTCCAGATATATACCGATCATAAGAGTCTGAGGTCTCTGTTGAGCCAGAAGGAATTAAATATGAGAAAGAGGAGATGGGTGGAGTTATTAAAAGACTATGATTGCACAATTGAGTACCACCTGGGGAAAGAAAATGTGGTAGCTGATGCTTTGAGTAGAAAGTATAATACTAGTATAGCTCAGATTCAGTTATCGAGGTTACCAAACTTGAATCATTTGAGAGCTCTGAATGTGGAGTTGAATGTGAAGCAAGATAAGGCACTGATTGCTACCTTGAAACTGAGGCCGATGTTACATGATAGAATTAGAAAAGTTTATAGTAAAGATCCCAAAATGGTGAATCTTATTGAGAAAGTTAGGATGAATCTAGATTCTGAGTTTGAATTGAGAGATGAGACATTGTGTTTGAAGCAGAGGTTATGTGTGCTGAATGTGGATGATTTGAGAAAGGAAATCCTTGAGGAAGCTTATATGTTTGCTTATGCTATGCATCCTAGTACCACCAAGATGTATAACACGCTAAAGCAGCATTTTTGGTGTCCTGGAATGAAGAAACAAGTGGCGGAGTATGTTTGTAAGTGTATGACATGCCAGTAGGTTAAAGCTGAGCATCAGGCTCCAGAAGGGAAGCTACATTCGTTGCCTATTTCGGAGTGGAAATGGAAACGAATTACTATGGATTTCATTATGGGTTTGCCTAGAACTCCGAGGTAGCATGATGTTATATGGGTTATAGTGGATCAATTAACTAAGTTGGCCCATTTCTTACCAATGAGGGAGAATAACTCACTAGACCAATTAGCCTGGAGATATGTGAATGAAGTATTTAGACTACATGGGGTTCTGGTGTCCATTGTATCGAACAAGGATTCCAAATTTACTTCAAGATTTTGGAAGAGTTTATAGTCAGTTATAGGCATAAAGTTGAGCCCTAGGTACACTGGTCCTTATGAGATCATTGACAGGATAGGACCTTTGGCATATAAGTCAGCTTTACCGAATGAAATGTCTCAATTACATAATGTGTTTTATGTGAGTATACTCCGAATATACCAATCGGATCCGACATATGTACTATCAACTCTAAGAAATTGAGGTTGCTAGTAATCTAAGCTATATTAAGGAGCCGATCAAAATAGTGGGATCTCAGATCAAGCAATTAAGAAACCGAGTCATTCCATTGGTAGAAGTCCTTTGGAGGAATCACTCAACTGAGGAAGCAATATGGGAAACAAAGGAGTACAAGAGGAAACAATACCCCCATCTATTCGAACAATCAGGTAAGAATTTGGAGGATGAAATTTCTTTTAAGGAGGGGAGAATTGTAACATCGCATTACCCACAATGAGGCTAGAACATTATATATATGAGAGATTATTGAGAGATTAGAAAATGCACTTCATGCTCATGCATTATATGATATGCACTTACATGTGAATATTGAATTGTTGCACATAAAAATAATTGTACACATTCATTGACAATTTCCAATATAATTGTTTATAAATGTGATTATATTGAGAATTGTGATTTTTATATGTCGAAAACCAATTTGGAGAGTGTAGCGCCCCCTTACCGTAGGATACCCACCGGGACGCCCGGAGGTCATTCCAGTACATAACCTACAATAAGGGCCAGCTATGCTTGGTCACTACATTCACTTCACATGGCATCATATCAAAATTCACTTATAAAGCATCAATAGACAAACCACAATATTTTAAAACCAACTTTTTCCTCATTTCACTTCACAAAACTGAAAGTCTATATTTTGTCTTTCAACATTTTCTATATGTACATCATCAAAACCTAATACAAAAGTACTACATGAAAGAGGAAAATATATACAATCTAAATAATCTGTCCAAAAATCCTAGCTGACCGACTTTTGAGCCATGATTTCTCTTACCAATCACAATCTACACGACTAGTAGAGCCTCTCAATAACTAGAGTCGTCTCTCGGTCCTGAAAAGACAATGATGCAATTTTTATGAGTTTTACGAACTCGATGAGGTTACTATCATTGATGGTTCACTCAATTCATGCATCACAACAATTCACATAACATATAATCATATAGTGCACTTTATATAAATTTCACATTTTCACTTAAGCATAGGCATTTCATTTCAACAAATATACTTAACAATGTGCATATGAGGTGCTCATTGGACACTTTTCAATTATTACATTGTCGTGACCGATTGCTTGAACTGTCTCGTATCCATTTTAGATACTGGGCTCATTAATAACTGCCACTTATCCCTTTAGGGAATACAGGGCTCATTTTACATAGTAAGCCTTAGGCTCTTAATCATTTTTTAGCTCGAGACTCATTTTCACTCGTTGAGCTCTAAGCTCTGATCGGTGGCTACTCTGGTCACAACTGCCATTATTTGATTATGCATTCATGTATGGAATGCATGTACCATAATCACGCACATTATAAAGCACTTATGTCTTCACATTCACATTTAAGTAGCATTTCAATATCTCAATCTAGTCACATTCTTCGGACCTTCTGTCCGAAATCTACAATTAAACACATTCAATTATCATTCAAAACATAATTTAAGCAAACAAGTAATTAAGTGAGACCATCTAGGTTACTCATAAGTTGCTTCCGAAGCTAATGCCTGGAAGATCTGGCAACGTCTAGAGGTTGACATTGCAGTTGCTCCTCTATCACAAATAATATACACGATATCATAATTTGCACAATCATAACTATTCAATAATGCACATGTATGAAATGAATTATGTACAATGCATGTTTATGATAATCCCAGGTATTTATCCATCAATTTCATCACAAAATCAATCTTGTATCAAAACTCATCTAACGATAATTTATACTTAGATTTATGCCTCACTAAACTTAGATTTATGCCTCACTAAACCATTAAAATCTCTATTCCTTTCTCATGACTCACTTCAGATTTTTTCTAAGTCACACTTTCAGGTCTACTATTCACATTCAATTAGAAAGCGAAACTGATGTAATTTGGTCATACTCTCTTCTAGAAAAGTGTTCCTCTATGTCTTATCTTTCTATTGACATGAAAATCAATCAATTTGATTTAGTAATTTAGAAGATATACCTCCAAAATTATCAGGTTGCTCACATTCAATAACGGTATACCATGTATAATTTCTATACAAAAGTTCAATATCTTAAAGAAAGAATTGAAATTCAACTTCTAGAGACGATTTGTAGGCCTATATCTCTAGTTTACTCCAAATAAAAATTCATCTTATTTGGAATCCTAAAGATCAAGGTATCATCAAAATACTAGAACATGTTTAGTAAAGTATCCAGTTCATGCTCTTCTAACCGATACCTTAGTTTGATTCAATCAATCTTTTCCAAATCAAAATCAAAAGCTATGAATTTTCATGAAGAGATAGAGAATTTTGTTATGAATCCAATGCTTCAAAAATCAGGTCATTTGAAGATCGGAAGAAAATGTTATGGCCAAAAGAGCAAAACATGTTCAGGCTGGGAGGAGGACCTGCGGGTCGCGATTGCGACCTGCGTGCGCCCTCGGCACGTAACGATTGCGACCTGCGCTCGCCTTCGCAATCGCTACTTTCACCCTCTTCCTCCCTTTTCTCTTCTTCTTCAGACCTGTTTGGTAAAATAGGTATAACTTTTACTACAAAGATCAGATTAAGGTGATTCAAAAACTGTTTTGAAGAGGACTTATAGACCTACAACTTCGAAGAAGAATAAATTTTGCCTCTATAAGGACCAAAATTTCAAATCAATGCAACTGTCCCGAGTGCCCATCCTATGTAACATCACAGATTTCTAAATATCATATCTCTCCACTCCAATGTCCAAAAATTTCATAGTTTATATCAATGAAAAGCTAAAAGAAATATCTACAACTTTCATGAAGACAATTTTATAATAATATTCTTAGATCAATACAGAAAATTTATGGAAAATTCAACATTATTACTATTCATTACCAGAAAAATTTCAGACTTCCTTTTTTTTTTTCAAAAACCCACATTTCAAATTTTTATTTCTAGTTTTTCTACTCCATTTCCATCAACTCATTCACCATAAATTCATACTACTCCAAAATGTGAACATTTAATCAAATTCTCAAAATCATAAAAAAGAAACAGATATCAGTGTTCCACTCTTCATGTTCTGCATTTTCAACTTTTCTATACATTCTCTATTTTTTTTCTCAACTTCCATTTAAACACTCATTCCCATCTCAAACCATCATTTTACAACTACCCTTCAACTCAAATAACACGTTTCTGATCATCTCTAAGGAAAACACCATCTCATATAAACACACACATATATATATTCATGCACTATTTTTATTGCTATTGTAACTCCAAAAACAATTTCCACAACATTAGATCACTAGAAATCCATAAAAACTAAATAACACTACAATCAAAATTTTCATCTCATCCACAGTATTCATGAGTATATATATATATATCCACGTAAATGCCATATTCCATACAGATGACAGTGATTCATCAATTTTATGTCATTAATCTTAACTCTAACAAATTTCTTCACTAATTACTTGTTGAAGACTCCAAAATCTTCAACTACCTTCAAGCCCTAACTCCATGCAAAATTCGTACTCTTTTGTGTAACTGACCAACTTCTGGTTTTTCTTTAGGTAGAAAATACCAATAGAAAAATGGGTTTGATAAGGAAGAGGAAAAGCAAAGAAAGTTATCAGGAGGATATTTGACGAAAACTTTGTGTGTTGGGAGGAAATCCGAAGAAGGTAACGAAGAAGGAAGAACTTAGACATATAGCTAAACCTTTAACAATTCTCAGATAATTATAACTTATTTCAACAAAATACAAAACCCACTTAGCAAGTTAGTGACACTTGTCAGTTCCCTATGGTCTAAGCTTTAACTTAATTCCCTTTTGAACTAATTACTTCAACTATCATCTTTACAATCCAATTATCTCCAATCTTCTTTTGATTTCTTTTTCCTTTTTTCTTTGTTTTCCATAAAAATCCCATAATTTTCTATAATTTTTAAAAATAAATCCTAAAATCACCAAAATTCAAAAATATCACAATTCCACTAACCCATAAAATTTCTAAGGGAAAAACATTCATAATTCTTAAAATTTCACAAATCAATCCAATTATACCCAGAATTATTCATGACTGCATGTACACTTATTTCCATGTGCAGATAAATTCACTATTCAAGTAGATGTGTATGGCATATTATGTATGAGCATCAAGATGCATTTCTTATCTCTCATTAATCACTCATTTTTACTATTCTAGCCTCCCTACAGGTAATGGGATGTTATATCAAAAGTCACCGTCATGCTTTTTCTCTTATTTATTGTTTTTTCCTTAACATGGGTAACGGGATGTTACAATTCTCTCCTCCTTAAAAGAAATTTCATCTTCGAAATTAATATCTGATTAATCAATAAGGCAGGGGTAATATTAACTCATATGCTCCTCTATTTCCCATATAACTTCACCACTTGAATACTTTCTTCCAAAAGACCACAATTGATAGATTCAATAGGTCTCTTAATCCCTTGTTTAGATATCACGCTTTCTTAATTATTTCCTTGATGATTTTCAGATTACTCAAATTTTCACTTCTAGTTTCAATAACACATATATTGGATCATAACAATACTTCCTAACCATATCCATGTAACACTGTGTGAATCTGAAACATCTTTTATAGTTAATACTAACTCATAAATCCATAGTCCTATTCTCAATATAGTTTTATATGGACCAATTTATGTCAAACTTAGTTTCCCCTATTTACACCTTTATCTCCATCTAAGTGCACTTGGCAAGGTGATACTCTTAGAAGTATTTCATCTTTCGCTTACTATTTTACATCTCTTTAGTGTTAATACACTTAACTCTTATATCTATCTCACGATATTCCATAACCTCAATGTTGAACTACTTAACTCATTCGTTATTGTCTTGGATCACTTAACTCTTACTACAGATTCATTTCGCTCATCAATAGTATCTTAAGTCAATTCTGGCCTTCGACTGTTTTTAGGCCCTCTTCATTTCAATGTAGGGGTGAACGACTCCTTTTTGTTATATTGCACCTCATAGAGTATTCTAATGATATCACTTAGAACTATACATTGACCTCATGCTCCTATGAACTCCAAAATATAAGGTTTAAGCATATCTCCAATAGTTAAGACTGTTACCAAATTATATATGTAATCACTTGGTTCCACATTCTTAACCATCAAAGGCCTTTTCGATGTATTCCTAAAGATGTATGTCATAAGTTATTATTGCGCTTCTCTAACAATCTCTTTACTCAATTATCTTCATCAGGTACACATACTTCTTATTTCAATCACAAAATATTATTCTTCTGATTCAAACTCAAAAATTCAGATTCATTTTCAATTTCCTTGATAAGATTCACAACTTGAAATCCTCAATTTAGGCTTTGTTGATTCTTTCATGTGAAACTAATCTTAAATTTCAATGCAACTAATAACACTTCATTTTACCCCATATTCAACTTAACATTTTGTACTCTTCATTGCACTAGATTTGGTAACCTCGATATCTAAATTTGTGCTACACCGTTATTGAATTTTCTATTCAATGCATTATATTTCAACACTAGCCTTGTTAAGAAATGCTCATTTGTACAATTACAATCTTCAAGTAACATCTATTCATTGTCTCAGCCTTATATTCAGTTCTTTCAAACTCTATAATTACCTCAAACTTTAATGTTCTGAATAATTCATGTTTCACTGTACATATAATGTCTCAAAGCTTTCAAGGAAGTTACTATTACAGCAATTCTAAATCATATTCTGAATAATTCAACTCATAAGACTTTGATTGTTTCATGCATACAAACTCACTTTATTTTGCTGCATTAGATCGCATCTTAATCTCTGGTGTGAAACATCATTGTCTACTACATAATCTCCAATTCCTAATGATACTATTATCATTGGCGTTATAATTCCTAAAAATTCTCTTTATATTCAATAGCCCATACAATTTACACATTTTTCCTCAGACATTTCTGTCAAAGGATAAGATCATTAAAAACTCCTCAACAACTTCTGGTAGTGTCCAATATATATATATATACAGTTCTAAAGAACTCGAGATCTCTTATAATTTCCTTAGAGTTTCTCACTTCATTATTACCTCAACTTTCTTTGGATCTCTTTTAATCTTCAATATCATAATACTATCGAGGGCATTTGTTAATTCAAACAATTATTGCCAAAGCTCCATATGCCCTTGATTAGTTCTCGTAATTCCTTAAGTCACTAGTTCCCTAATGAGATAATATTATATCATGTTATTTTCAATTTCCCAATTGACTTATCTCTCTCAAATAATTTTCTCCATTCTTTATTTTTCCTCAGATTTCACATCGACTTATTCCAATGTTTACTTATTCATACTAGTTTCTTCACACATTTCAATTTATTTGTAAACTTTAATTCCCGTGTTGGTAACACATTCATCAGATATAATTTGTATCTCCTAAACAAATTTGCACAGAATATGATGTGAAACCCAGTTCTCCTTACCTTAATAATAATGTTACCTCAAATTCCAAAAATCCACTCACATAATTAGATACTTTACCTCAAACAAAATGCATACACTCTCAGTAGCATTTTCTACCTTATGCTTGAGTCTTCGCTAGGGATATGACTCCAATATTCACTTTTGATTCATTCCTTATTCATTTCTGACTTGTTGTTTCATTGGTCAATCTTAAATTGAATCATCTGGTTTGTTGAACCTATCTCAGTGAAATTTTTCTTTGAAAGAAGATTTCTTAGTACTATCCTCGATATTGCTCATAAAATCCTTATCAATTAGCTATTTTTCATGCTTACTTATCAGTCATTCTTAATACCTCAAGAAGATCAATTTCAACCTTTCATAGTATCTTAATAAGATCTATTTATACCATAACTTGTATGATAAGAACATCCTTTATAATAAAGCTCAATAAGGCAATAAGCAAATGCATTTACTTTAACACCTTAGCATATACGATCAAAATCATTACATGCAGAGATGTATTTATGTCAATTAACCAATTAATAACATTTGCAAATGATACTTGAATTCCAGTCGATTCCAGACAACATTTCTATCTTTATTCCTACCTATAATTGGGGTATCTCAACACGATCGTGACAGAAACCTATTTTTGCCAGGCCACTGTCATGCCCTACA
>JAOQMP010083963.1:0-17606 GCA_027563575.1 Erythroxylum pedicellare
GTATTTAATTAGAATTATTTGTAATTCTAATTAAAGTTTAATTGAAGTTAGTATTTAATTTCAATTAAATTACTAAAATGTCCAAAGCTTATTATACATAGGCTTAAGCTCTATGGAACTAGCACTTCATGCTTAACCCTCTCTGTAAAAGTTATAGAGTTCTCTCAACCTATTCTGTAGATACCGTTAGAGGTCGGACACTTGTGCGGCTATGGTGGTTGAGATGGATCGGTTTCGAAAACGGTTCGAGGGATGCATCAAGATAAAGATCAAGTTTCGGAATAAGATACGAATTAAATTCCTGCTTTATTTTGATTCGTGTTAATCATTTTATAGAATTAAATAGATCTTGGTTTTTGGGAAATCAGAAGTCACAAAAAAGTTTCGTAATTTTTCCGTTGCGGTCGGATCAGATCCCGACCCGATTTCCCAACATACCAACCATGCTCTTGTTTTTTAATATAATCACAAAATCTAACGGTTTGTTGCTAACACACCAATTAATATGAAATAATGGCTAATCGAGGCTAATTACTCTGTATGTTCTTGCCTCTGTAAGCATATTGTTGTCCCAAAGCTTGTATCACTATGTGCTCCAAAAGTTAGGTAAGTGTGACAGCAAACCTAATCGATAGAGACGGTCCAACCAAAACTAGGCCTAAATATATTAAAATAAGTATAGTTAGCTTCGATTTGGTGCTTGATTCTTAAAAGAGAACTTTAATTAACTAGAATCGCAAGATACTGGAGCTAAAAAGAAATGTTTCTTCTTTCTTTGAACTTCAACTTGAAGTACGTAAAAAGTAAAAGAAAATCGAACTCTTTCTCTCAATTTAGAGAAGACTTCAGCTATATATATTGGTGCTGCAGAACACTAGCAGAACGGTCACACACCTTGCATGTGCATGTATCCGAATAGCATCGCAAATATGGTAGACAACAAACAATCGTTAGGCTGATCCTTTTGCTTGCATTTGTTCCTTTGAGAATAAATGAAAAATGGTCCAGTTAGCTGGTTCCCAGTAAACGTGGTTCTATTATTATTTAAACTAACAATGACGGATGGACGAGTACTGTGAAAAGGCCCACTTCCAGTTTCCGAACTCTTCTTTCCCAAGAGAACAATAGTGATTCTGACGCTAGCTGCTGCTTCGAAATTGGACTAGTCAAACTGATATGCTGTATATGATTTCTGATACTACTTGATTAGTATCGAAATACAGTGTTGAATCCTTCTCTGATTAAGTCTTATTGTTTCTTGGTAAAGAACTGTTTGACCTACTAGGTAACCTGAGCGGTTGATTCGCAACCAATAGCAAGTATCTCTAGGAGTTTTGACATCGAATCGCTTAAACGTTAAGTTTATTGATCATGTCACTTATCAATAATTCTGTTAAAATATATACTTTATGGATTATTATATACAATTAAAAGATAATAATTAAGAATTTCTTAATTAAACAGATTATCAACTTCAATTGGATAATAAGTTAAAGGTAGACACTGCTGTGGTAATTCCCTATGGAAAACATTGAACAAAACTATATATTATATTCAAATGAACAAAACTACAATATACGACCATTTTTATACATGACCAAGTTTTTAGTATCTCTTTTATTAATTAATAATTTTTATTAAATTAATATAATATTTATATAATTCATTAGGTTAGTTCATGTGTGTCTGTTAACTACCAATCTCCTGTTAAATTAATATAATTCATTAGATTAATTCATATGAGTGAGCACAAATTTTGTGTTTGATTAAGCAATAAAATAAAATGTACTATAAAACTAATTTAATAATTAAATTATTATTGTGGGTGTTACCCTCGATAGATCCTCTTATTCGATCTTTTAGTATTAGTTTTGTGTAAAGATCGTTTGACTTGAATTTTCAAGTTCGTCTTATTTGGCTTTACAAAGGTTACTTGATTTGTTCTTACGCGAATATTAACAAATTTGTAATAGTTTGGTCTTTCTCTTTATAAACTTAATAAAATTTCAAAGTATCTTAAAATTTAAAAGTGTTTGTGGAATTACAACAGAGTTTAAGCACACTTCTCACCTTGAATCTTCTTACCCCCAAAATGAGTTGAACCTCTTTATTATAGGGATTGAAAGTGCTTTATGACATTAATTTGAATGTCACTTATAACAATATAAGTCGCTGTTAGAATCTTTTCTTTGAAGGCATCTTTGATTTGTGATATGTGACAACTTTTGATTAAACGATGTCAAAATAAAAATAAATAATTTTTTATTTTACATATGTCCCCTTGAGAATTATCCATATGAGTGTAAAATTTGGTGCCATGAATTTGTCTCGAAATCTTAGAAGTGCCAAAAACTTTTTGAGATACTTGAATTTAATGTACTTGGACAAAAATCTTTGAGTTAATATTATGGTTTAACTTTTTTTTTCATTTTAATTCTTATGTTTTGTTGTTTAGCTCTCATACAACTCCTTATATTATATTCCATTAGTTTTTCATGTATTCTTCACTCCAAAATAATAAATTCTAATAAGAAAATATTTTGGGCAAAAAACTAATAGAATATGATGGAGAAATTATGTTATAGCTAAACAATTCTATAAAAGAATAAGTGAGAGTTTTTTAAAAATAGAACTAAAGTGAAATAAAGGTCAAACCAAAATATATATTTTCAAGTATAAAATTTGATATGGATGTATATATATCAATATACTTGTACTCCTTGAGTTCTGCACTACAAAAACGTAATAAGAGATGTGTATGCTCTATGCTTGGTTCTTATTAATAAGAATTGAAAAAAAAATTTCTAAAAGAATTTAGTTCATAAGGTGTACCCACACTTTTAAATGGTTCTGACTAATGAAAATTGAACTATTGTCTAGAAGACTTTAATTCGTAAGTCATGTCCATGCTCTACGATCGGTTATAGTTAATGAAAATCGAACTTTATCCAAAAATCTTCCGTTTATAAAAATTACTCATACTTTGTTATTGGTTCTAATAAATGAGAACTGAAATGTTATGTACAAGATTTTTGTTCTCTATGATTAGTTCTCTTATTTGAGAATTGAACTTTTCTCTAGAAGACTAATTCATAAAACATATCCACACCTTATGATTGACTAATGAGAATTAAAACTTTGTTTAGAAGAATTTTACTTACAAGGTATGCCCACACTCTATACTTACTTTGATTAATAAAAGTTAAGCTTTTTTTTTCTAAAAAACTTTTGTTTATAATGAGTCCTTGTTAGGAGTATTTCTATAGGAAGTAAGTTTCCTAACTGTGATGAGCATTTCTTTTTTTAAATTTTCCTTATGAGATATTGTCAGATTGTTAAGATTCTGCTGGAATTCCTTTGAGAACCAAAATTAATCATTTGAATTAATTATGCTTTAAACATAGTCAAATTTCTATTTAAGAATTCTCCACCTGTTTCCTTTTTGTAAATATTTTCGCAAAGAAAAATATTTCACATAAAATTTGATAAAACTTTAATTTTTTCTTTAATATTAGGGCTTTAGAATACATATATATTGCATTTTTTTTGTAGTTGTGTACTTCATAGACCTTCTCAACGTATATTTTAATTTTATTATGCCTTGTCACTTCTTATGTCATTTTATCTTTCCAAGGTGCAATATATTTCCTTTTCTTTATAGGATTTGTATCATATAAATTAAAGAAGACTTCTTCTAGGAATCTTGGAGTAACTAGACTATCATTTACCATTGCGTGGTTATTTTGTTGCTCATTTAGGTAAGGTGAAGGCTATTAGTCTTTGATATCTTCTTTATTATCAAACTTCCAAAACTTGCACTTTTATTTTTTTTAGCATTCACCACTAACTCATAACAACTTATTGTATGCATTTCATTTGATGACCTTGTTCATCCTGCATTGATTTAATTGATTTATAATCTATTTACTTTCACTGATTGAGTCATACTTAATTTATTTATGCATTTTGATGTTCATGAGGCCAATCATACCTCTTATCGCTATTTTTTCTTTAATCAGTGACTTGTTAACCTTGTTTTCCCTCATTGATTTGATGTACATCTACTAATTGATTCAATCACCAAGAATTTTATTGTATTATCCATGTTGTATTATTTTGATGACTGTATACTTGATTTACTTTAGTTCAATGAGTTGTGCCCAATTTATTTCTTTGGATGTTGATTAAGCTATATGTCTTGCATATTATAATTTCTTCTTTAATTATCAACAAGTTGATCATCTTATTCATGTTGCATCAATTTAATAGTTACCTACTTAATTTATTTTGATCGATTGAGTGAAACATTGATATGTTTTCCCTCACACTTGAATTTGGCACTAAACAACATTATTCATGCTTTGACATTTTTAGAATGATCTTACATGTTTTTGTATTGCCTTTTTTTTGAAGGGGCTTCTTTGACATCTATTCTTTTTTCCTTTACCATTTTGTTCTACAAGATCTTTAAAGATGGTTTAGTTAGTAGAGAATTTTACACTTTAAAGGCTTACACTTTTTTGACACTAATTTACATGATGAGTTAAAAGTATAAGTCCAACTTTAAGAGTTTAAGCTTGTCATTAGAGATTTTGCCTCTAAGTTCCCAAGTTGAAGAACAATTTGAAGACTTAATAGTGGTCTACTAAAGATTTTTGTGAAAGTTTAATCATAGTTGGCGTACTACTCACCAATTGACTCAGATGTTCCTTGTATCTCTACTTTATGCTAATGTTGTAGATGAAAACTATCAACCCCTTATTAGGTAAGGAAACATTAATTAGGTCTCCACCTTTCTTTTGAGGAGAGACATTCTTCATTGCAAGTGATAAATTCATATTTTGTATGTTGGTAGGGGATAATTTACTTATGATTTAGTACTTATATTACATGTTTTATATGGAATTATATGATATTCTCTTATGTTTTATTCATTATTTTCTAAGTAAGTTTAAGGACAAAACATAGATTTAAGCATAAATTTCTTTATAGTCATTCTATTGAGGTGATTTTAAAGTCATTTAAAAGCTAACTCAAAATTGTCACAACTTTGTGAAAAGACCTAGAATAAAACTGCTACTAGAAATAAAGTAAAATTGGTGCCAAACTCATCATAGTTACATACTAAAAGTTCCAGAATAAGACTACTGACAACTTGGATTAAATAGGTGCTAATACTTATAATAAATCATTACAAGAAACATGTTCACTAGCTACTTTTTGTTTTTCTTACGTTTTAGAATTCGTAACCAATTGTATATATATCATTATAATTTTTCTAAATCATAGCCTAATCAAGCAAACAATAAGATCAACCTAGAAAAAATATTTCACAGGATTTTTTAGAGGCTATTAGTTATGATTAATTTATTCTCTTCAATTGTTTTTATAGTATAATATTATTATTTTAGCTATGAATTAATTTTTATAGCCAAATGGATGAGCTATATTTTGTTTTTGCAATGAAAAATTATTGGATATGTTTTTACATAATAAAAAGTCAAATATGGACATAAAATAAAAAGAAGTTTAAAGCTCTATAAATTACCTGTCATGCACAGAGAAACTTCCTCATTTAGTGGCTCACCCAACCTTAGAGGTAATCATTTCCAACAAAGGCTTTTGAAGCCACTACTAAAAAAGGCAGCAGTTGGCTAGTTAGTGGAGCAAGAAGAAAGGAACTCGAGATGGCATCCAAAATGACAAACAAAAAGGTAAATCGATAGGGATTCCTGTGTTGAAGGTTATCGAGGCAAATCTCTAAGTAACAACGAGACGAGGAGTAGGTAGATATGGTGAGGAGAGCCAAGGAGGCAAAGTGGCAATAGAGTAGGACTGTAGTGGGGGACTAATACATTCAGTTAATTTTCTTTTTGTTCTAAGAACAAAACAAAGTTTAGGATACATCTAAATGAAATTAAGACCTTTATTTCTATAGGAAATAATTTTCCTTGATTTCCTTTTTGTTGTGTTACTAGTTTTGCTAGCCAGAAGGGCATCATTAAGAAGGTAAGTTCTTCACACATATTTTCTTACCCCTCCAATATTAAAAGAGCCAATTCTTGTTCTAGAAAAAAATGGTTGATGTCAAAATAGTTGCTCAAGGATGATACCTGAACAAATTTAAGCTTTGTAAATCTTTTTACTCTTTGCAGTGATGTAAAACTATATACAAAAAAACCGTATATAACTATTCTTAGTAGCTTACTAATAACAGAGTAGCTAACTTTTGTACACGTGGAACAATATATATAAATAAAAAATATTTGTTCATCCCCCCTTAAGTTGGAGTTTGATGAATATCATACAAGTCCAACTTGTAGATAAACTATTGAAACAAGGGTGTGGCAAGAGACTTTATGAACAAATTTATAACTTGGAACTTGGAAGGGATACATCACGTAAGTATCAACCCTTTTTTGAACTTGTATCTTATAGTATGACAAATCAATTTCTAAATTCTTAGTTCTACTATGAAAAACAGGATTAGAAGCAAAGTGAATTGCAACTTACTTATCACATCATAAAGATAATGACAACTGTATTAATATTCACAACTCATTCAAGAGTTAGATAGTCCATTATAATTCTCAACTCGTAGCTCCTATGCTTCTATACTTTACCTTTACTGATGAATTGGAAATTGTATTCTACTTCTCAATTTTTCATCATATTGGTGAACTGCCAAGAAAAACACAATATCTAGTTAAAGAACTTGTAGTATCATGACATAAGGCCCAATTAGATTTACAATAAGCCTCAACTTTGAACAAAGTTTTGGAAGAGAAAAATAAAGATTTTAATTGAGAACCCTTGAAATATAGTAAAACATGCATAATTGCACCCAAATGTGATGTTATAGGAGCTTGAACAAATTGACTAAGCTATTGAATTGCATACGAAAGATCAGGACATGAAAATAGCAAATACAATAATCTTCCCACCAACTTCCTATATTGCTCCAGATGTCTTATTGCTTTCAAGTGCACTTAATTCTACATTTATCCCATCTACCCACTCCTTTTGAAGCCTAGCTTGATTAATAGAAAATGATTTTTGAATATTAGACACTACAGCTAAAAATGACACGTACGATGCAAAAAATTTGGGTGATTAATGGTAAGCAAAAGTGTTTTGTATGAGGCTTGTGCAGTTAGTAAACAAAGGAACGTATTCTACATTATAGGAAACAAAATCATTCATCCATGTAGGTATTTTTCTGACTCTGGTAACAACAATGGTGGTTCATATATTTGGGTTATTAGTTGTACTTGAACCGGTTTATGTTGATATAGTATTTTAAAAGAATGTATGTCTATATGAAAATCATTTGAATGGGTATAAGGAAATAACTCATCACTTTTAGGTAAATCAAAAGGTTCCAGTAAAGGAGTAGTTTCTGCAGGTTCTTGTAGTTTATGGGAAGGGAAAACATTTTCATGAAACTGAAGATCTAAAAACAATAATTTTATGGTTTTGAATATCATAATGTTTATACGCTTTATGTATATAGCTATATAAAAAAATACACTGATATTCTTTGATATCAAATTTCCTTTTCTCAAGTTTAGTATTTGCAATAAAACACGTGCATCCAAAACTTTGAAGGTGTTTATAAGATGGTTGTTTATCAAAAATAATTTCATACATGGTTTTTTAAGCTAGTCTAACAAATGGTAAATGATTTAGTATATAAGTAGTAGTAAGAATAGAACTCCCCAAAACCTATTTATCAAATGTGATTGAAAAATTAAGGCTCTTAAAACTTGTAATGTAATGTTTATGTTTTCTCTCTTCCACTCCATTTTTTAAAGGGGTATGAACACAAGATCGTTGATGCAAAATTCTATTTTTGTATAAAAATAAAAGGCAATCTTGACTCAAGAGTTCTAATCCATTTTCACTTTGTACATTTTGTACTTTGAGATTAATTATGTTTGGGTCATTTGAAAAAAGGATTAAAGAATTGAAGGGAATTGATATTTATATATATTTTAGCAGATATGTCCATATACATATGCTACAATCATAAAAAATAGTGATGAATTTTGAACCACTTAGGCTAGGAGTACAATATGGACCCCATAAATTCACATGAATAAGTTCAAAACACCTGGTTGTATATATATCACTAGTGGGAAAAGGATTTCTCTACATTTTTTCCATGAGGCAAATATCATAAACATCTAGGTAGTCAAAATGGATTTTATTCATAGAATAAATATGTTACAATATTGGAAGGATGACCAAGTCTATTGTGCCATACTACACCATCTATGACAGACACTTTATTTGTGAAAGAGTAAGGAAAACAAATGGCTTTAGCAACATTGGAGTCTATGATATGTTGATCAAATGAAGAGAGATCAAGTATATACAAATTGCCTATTGTTTTGCCAACTACTATTGTTTCATCAGTCTTCAGGTCTTATAGAATACAGAGAGATGGATAAAAGTTGAATTGTATATGTTCTATAATGTTTAACTTGTAAATAAATAGCAAGTTGAATTAAAAGCTAGGTATATATAAGGCTTTGGTTAAGGTTATTCTGTTTGTCAAGTTTATATCACCATATGGTGATATAACTTAATAATTCCATCTGGTAGATAAATTGGCATTCGCTGATTAGTTGGAGTTATGGTTTTCATTTTCTTAACATTTATACACATGTTATTTGAAGTTCCAGTGTCTATTATCCAAGATTCATTTCCAATTAATTCAAGAGAATTAAGGGATTGATGTGTCATAGTACTTATAAACTCTTTAAAATGTGCAAAATTCACACTATTTCTTCTATCTATTCTTGATTTTGCTTTTCCTCTTATGAATCTTTCAACCTTTTGCTAAATCATACTAGAAATATTGAGCTGCTAGTCATTTGTTTTTTTGTTAACTGATTCCATATCCATTTCTCCTTCTTTCTCAGTTTTTACCATACTCACCACATTTTTCTTCCATACTTTTGATCATCTTTGCTCTTTTAATTGCTTATACCAGTCTTGATATCCACGTATCTTGAAACAAGTATCTTTATTATGCCCTTCAATTTTATAAAAATCATATTTCAACTAAGATTTATCAATCGTATCTCTTCTTCTATAACTTCCTTTCCTTCATCTATCTTATTCATTTGTCTCCTAACTAACATTGCACTATTGTTACTGTTGTCCGTAATTGCCACATTTATTTCTTTTTTTCTTTTCACTCTTAAGATTATTGAATAAGCTTTGTCAATATTCGGTAGTGGATCCATCACCAAAATGTAATTCTTAACTTAATCATAACTGTCTTTCAACCTTATCAAAAATGGTATTAGCTTATTACTTAAGTTTTCTCCTTCATTGATTTCCTAGTACCACAAGTGTAGCGGCTACAAGAACATCTCGGTATTGGCATTAGACATCCTAACTCATCCCAAAGCTTCTTCAATCTATTAAAATATCTAATAACAGTCATATTTCATTACATAATTGCCCTTATTTCTCTTTGTAACTGACAAAGAAGAGGACCATTACATTCCGCATATCTCTTCTCTAATTCCTTCTAAAGCTCGAAAGCACTTAATGCATAAAAATAAGCATCAACATATCTTTAGAAATTGAATTCAATATCCATGAAGTGACCATACTGTCAACTCTACACTATGAATCATAAACTGATGAACTTTCATCTAGTATTTTTAATTTTCCATCTATAAAACCTAACATCATTTTCATCTTGAGAGCTAACTTCATAGCAATACTGCATGAAAGATAGTTGTGACATGTCAGTGAATTTGTTACTAAAACCATTCCAGGATGATATGATCGTTGTAGAATTAATGGATCATTTCTACTTTGATTAATTAAGTTATCCATTCTCGATTCCCTTTTAGTTTGAGATCTCAAAATAAAACTTTCTTCCTCTATACTTTGATGAAGAAATTTAGCAAAAAACCAAAGACGTTAATGAGCTCAGTTTTGGATAAGAAATGTTGCTTTGATACCATGAACAAATTTAAGCTATGAAAATCTATTTACTCTCTGTAGTGATGTAAAACTATATACAAAAAACCTTTTATAACTATTCTCCAGTAACTAGCTAATAACAGAGTAACTAACTTCTGCAAACATAGATTGATATATATAAATAAACAATATTTGTTCAATACCCTCGGTTCTAAATTTGCTTTGATTTTGTTTGCATTATTGCATTGATAATTTTTCCTATACCTGTATTAGTTAGCCCAGCATTAGTAGTGAGCATTTAAAAATTATTTGTCCAAATAACAATACACATAATAATGATAATAAGGAAAAACCAAAATAGAATAAATTTCTCGCAGCAAATTATAAAAGTTTAAGTAAAATGTTGCAAACATTTTTTTTGCTACATTCTCACACGCATGTAGTTAGAAAAACATATTTATAAAACTTTCATAACGTAGGAAATAATCTATAACTATGATAGATAACAGTAGAGTTGAGAAGGGCGGTGTTCAGAGAAGGTAGCTTACTCTTTCAGCAAACAAGTAGATAATACACAAGAGATATGTGCATGCAACCCAAGCAGGTGAAGCATACCAACTTAATCTCATGATAGTACAAGAATGTGACGCCCAAATACCTCCTGGGAGGATATGTAGATGCCACAGAAGACAATACCAATAAACCGAAACAGTTCAACAAACCGAAACATTTCACGGAAGTATAGCATTCAAAATCTTCCATTTGGAAACGATTCATAACAAACTTACATCATATAATACATTGAACTTAAAACAAATCTTGTTTCAAATCATACATACATTATATCATATGAACTTAATAAAAAATTGTCCTAAAAACTGAAACTAGCCTGTATTATGGTTATTACAAACCTTCATAAAAATTTAAATACAAGCTAAAAATCAAAAATAAAAATACATCTTGATCAAAACATAACTTATACTTCATTATCCATTGCAGTTAACTCGTCCCAGTCCTTAAGTCCTTCTCTCTAGACCTAATACACCGTGATAAACATATAATTTAGTTAGTAATAACTAATCTATGCATAACTGACAACTAATATACAGAATCATGACATAACAGAAGCATGCATTAATAGTTTAATGAAACCAATAAATTCAAACATATTGCATCTCAGAATAGGTTTTATGATTAACAGAACTACATAACATAAGAATCAACAGATATCAGAATCAAACAGATATCACAATTCAAAATTAGATGACCGTTAAATCTATTTATAGAAGTGGGTGACAGGACTTATAAAGAAAAGAACGAAGTCTCGACACTGCAGTGTCCAGAAGAGACCAAAGTCTCGACATCGAAGTGTCCATAACAGAAGACATCGAAGTGTCATTAATAGAAGACACTGGAGTGTCTGACACCAAAGTTTCACAGAAGCAGTTGCAGACCCTTCTAGACATGCTTATTTACCTACGACTAGGACTTAACAGATTCAAAAATAGAAATGTCTGAAATTCAATTCACAAATCAATCAATGTTTTCATACCATGTATTTAAGCATATCACTTTCTTAACGCTTTGCAAATCATTCAATGTTCCAAATCAACAGCAAACAAACAGTCAAGCAAACTATCAAAAATTTCTTACTGAATTACTTAAAAAATTGGCCATCTAAATTTTTTGCAAATGCTCCCTTATTGCTTATTTCCTGGAAGTCCCAACAATATCTGGAATTGGTCGCTCTATGGTTTCCTCTAAAACATTTAATACAAACACATATCACTATTGTGCATAATTATGAATTCAATTATGCACATTCATGAATAATAAATATGTATGATGCATGTTCATGACAAATTCCTAGGTTTCTTATCCTTAATCTTGTCACATAATTAATCATGTGAAACCATACTCAATTCCTCATTCCAGATTTATTTCATAACCAACTTTCGGGTCCACTTTGCTAAATTATTCTCATATGGAAGGTGAGGTAATTAGGTAAAACTTCCATCTAGAAAGTTTTTTATTTTTGTATTAGGTTTCCAATGATACTAAGTTCATCCAATTTGGTTTAGTATACTGAACGTTATACTCAAAAGATTTCAGACTATTCTTAAGCTTCAATAGAATTCTTATCCCAATATCAAATCAGATTCTGTAATTCTTAGATGCAGAATTAGAATTTATTCTCTTCAAAAATTTGTAGCCTTAGTTCTCTAGTTTAATTCAAATAAAAAATCACTCCATTTGGAAAACTACAGGTCAAGATATAATCAGAATACTAAAGTATGTTCAATAAAACCATCCTAGTTATCATACTTTAGTATGGTCATACTTCCAACTTAAATTCTTCAATCAATCCATTTCAACAAGTCCTAATTTTTGATGGGGATAAGGATTAATGTCTTAAGAGTCCATTGGTTCAATTTCCATGACAATTTAATGTTAGGAGAAGAAGTTATAATAAAAAGTTCAAAGGATGTTCAGAAACCAACCTACTTCGGAAAGCATGGAAGTCGCGATCGTGTGCCTGCATGACTGCGATATTCCTAACGGACAAGCGATATCACGATCGTAAGTCGCCAGTCCATACAGCAGAGTCGTGATCACATATAGACCTCCCTTCCTCTTCATTCACCAAACTAGGTTTTCCTTTTTTTTTCATTTTCCAATCCTTCACCACACTCTTGTACACTTACAATCACCACTTTGTTTCACTTTCATGTCATGTCAACTCAATCAAAGCACAACTTATAATCAAGTTTATGGTCAGACACTAAAAATTGATGCATGCATGAATTACACCATTTTCAACTCTCTCACACTACTATAATTTCTATCTTTCATTTTATGCTTTCACTTCTTTTAACACAAATGACACTTGAACCACTTCTCCTAATTCCATTTCAACTCAAGAACACAAAACAATTAAAAAATCTAAGGTTGATATCCAATATTAGAAATCTAAATTCTAATTCATGTAACTTCCAAATTTTTGCATTTTCTATCTTCTGTCATTTTCAACACACAAGTACTTCAGATCATTTCATTGTCACAACCTCACTAAAAGCTACATACCATATCCTTAAACTCATTTAAAACCATTTATACTAATACTTAACATATTCATGCACGTACAGTGAAAAAAACTCATGCGTATTTCACAATATCACCTAAATGCTTTATACACAATTATGTATTCCTTTCTCAACCTTGAAATATCATCAACTTATTCACAATACTAGAAACCTAAAATTTCACTTATCTTGCTCTTAGAAAACCACCAGCAATGAGAGTGAAAAGCAAGGTTTGGTGTTAAGGAAAACTCAGCAAAACCGAAGAACAACCAAATTACAAATCTGGTTTTTGCTTTCTAACACAAGTAAATACGTGTATTATTATCCTAGTGACAAGTGGCTCCTTGCATGTGTGCCTTTTGTCATCCATGTAAGAATGCCATATGTCACAATGTCATTTGTCTGTTTTTCCTAATATCCCAAAATTTCCAGAAAAATTCCTAAAATTCTCAAAAATTCTGAAATAATGCCAATAGTTACCAAATGAGTTTTCCATAATTTAATCGTATTTATAAATCCATTTTACTCCAAAATGTCATGAATGCATGTACAATAATTTGTATGTGTCAAAATTCTTAAGTACATAACAAATAAATACTCAATTCTGCAAAGCATAAAGAGCACTGAAATTCCTCAATATTCTAACCCTTAACATGGGGTGTTACAATTCTTCCCTCCTTAAGAAAATTTTATCCTCGAAATTCATACCTGATCCAAATAGTTACGGATACTAAGCTTTCATGGTTTCTTTGGATTCCCATGTTGCTTACTCAAGTCCATAGTATTGCTAGAGTACCTTTACCAAAGGTATTTGCTTATTCCTAAATTGCCTGACTTCTCAGGCTAAGATAGAAACTGACCCTTCTTTATATGAAAATTTTGGTTGTACTTGAATTTCTTGAACTAGAATTTCTTGTGTCACATTAGAACGATATCTTCTTAGCATAGAAATGTGGAACACATCATGTAACTTGGCCAATTCTTCAGGAAGAGCCAACTAATAAGCTACTGGTCCAACTCTTTTAAGAATTTCGTAAGGGCTAATGTATCGTGGACTAAGTTTACCCTTCTTACTAAATCGAAGTACATTCTTCCATAGTGACACTTTTAAGAACACCTTATCGCCTACCTGATACTCAATTTCTCTCCTTTTTAGGTCAGCATAAGACTTCTACCTATCACTGGCAGCTTTTAACCTTTGTCAAATAATCTGACTCTTTTCTTCAGTTTCTTTTACAATTTCAGGCCCGATCATCTTACTTTCACTCAACTTAGACCAACATACTAGATTTTTACACTATCTACCATACAACGCTTCATAAGGTGCTATACCAATGTTGGTCTGATAACTGTTGTTGTAAGCAAACTCCATCAGAGCTAAATATTTATCCCAACTTCTTGGAAACTCCAACATACAACCTCGAAGCATGTCTTCCAATGTCTGTATAACTCGTTCAGACTGTCTATCTGTTTGGGGATGGAAAGCAGTACTAAACTTAAATTGAGTTCCCAGAGCCTTCTGTAGGCTTTTCCATAATCTTGAAGTAAATCGAGGATCACAATATGAAATGATAGTCAATGGTACTCCATGCAGTCTCACTATCTCATTCACATATAAATCTATAAGCCTATCCAAAGAATAGTCAGGATGAATAGGCAGAAAATGAGCAGATTTGGTAAACTTATCTATAATTACCCATACAACATCATGTTTTCTTTTAGTCAGAGGGAGTCCAGTAACAAAGACCATGGTAATGTTATCCTATTTCCAAACAAAGACCATGGTAATGTTATCCTATTTCCATTGAGGGATAGAAATAGGATGTAACAAACCAGATGGAACCTAGTGCTCACTTTAACCCGCTGACACGTCAAACATTTAGCTACATAGTCCACAATATCCTATTTCATACCTGACCATCTGTAATGCTGCTTTAGATCCTGATACATCTTGTTTCCATCAGGATGTATAGTAAATACTATATTATAAGCCTAAAATAATAGCTTGTTCTTTAATTCATCATTAGTTGGCACACACAACCAATCTTTATAATATAATTCCCCATCTCTTTACATAGAAAAATCAAACTGTTTACCTCCCTGAGTAGCTAAAATAAGTTGTTGTAACTTATTATCAGCTCTCTAAGCATAACAAATCTCTTATCTCAAAATAGGCCTTGCTTTTAACTGAGCTATTAAAGCTCCATCAAATACAAGTTCCCATTCACCCTGCTTATTTGATAATGCTGAAATTATCTTCCGACTCAAGGCATTAGCCACGACATTAGTCTTGTTTTGAAGATAATCCACAATACAATCACAGTCCTTAAACAATTCCATCCAATGCCGTTGTCTCAAATTGAGTTCCTTCTGGGTAAGCAAATACTGCAGACTTTTATGATCAATGAAAGTGCTACATTTTTCACCATATAAGTAATGCCGTCAAATTTTCAAGGCAAACACTACTACTGCAAGTTCCAGATCATGTGTCGGATAGTTTGTTCATGACATTTTAGTTGCTTAGAGGTATAAGCAACTACCTTTCCTTCCTGCATCAAAACACAACCCAAACCATTTCTCGATGCTTCAGTATACATAACATACTCCTTACTAGAAGTAGGTTAAACCAATACAGGAGCTTTAGTAAACATACTTTTCAATTGATCAAAACTATGCTGACATCTATGAGACCATTCATACTTCACTCCTTTCCGTAACAATTTAGTTAAAGGCGATGCTATCACCGAGAACCCCTTCACAAATCGACGATAATAACCAACCAAACCCAAAAACCTTCTCACTTCTATCACATTCCGTGGTGGCTTCCAACTAACAATTGCTTCTATCTTACTCAGATTAACTCTAATTTCTTTAGAAGAGACAACATGTCCTAGAAATGATATCTCCTATATCCAAAAATCACACTTACTTAGCTTAGCATACAATTTTTTTCCCGTAAGGTCTGTAATACGATTAAGAGATGTTCAGTATGGTCTTGTTCATCCTTAGAATATACCAAGATATCATTAATAAACACCCCTACAAACTAATCCAAATATGACCTGAATACTCTATTCATCAGATCCATAAATGCTGCTGGAGCATTAGTTAACCCGAATGGCATTATTAGGAATTCATAATATCCATAACAAGTCCGAAATGCAATCTTCGGTACATCCACATCCTTTACTCGAAGTTGATATTACCTCGATCGTAGATCTATCTTTGAAAACACTCCTGCATCTTTCAACTAATCAAATAATTCTTCAATGGCAACAGATACTTATTCTTCACTGTGACTCTGTTCAATTATCTATAATTGATGCACATTCGTAGTGTGCCATCCTTCTTCTTAACAAACAACACCGATGCTCCCCACAATGACACATTAGGTAGAATAAACCCTTTATCTAGAAGCTCTTGTAATTGCACCTTCAACTCCTTCAGTTCAGTAGGAGCCATTCTGTACGATGCTCTAGATATAGGAGCAGTGCTAGGGATAACTTCAATAGATAAGTCCAGATCCCTTTCAGGAGGGAGTCTAGGTAATTCCTCCAAAAACACATCTGGAAACTCATTCACCACCGGAATATCTGGCAATTTACCAACATCCTTCTTATAATGAAGCACGAAAGCTAGTATGCTTCACATCCCTTCCTGAGAAGCTTCTGATCTTGCATAATAGATACCACATTAATTAAGGAACTAATGCGAATGCCATGCAATACTATCTCAGACTGATCGGGTCTCCTAAACATAACTGTCTTAGCATTACAGTCAATTACTTCCCGATGCTTAAACAACCAATCCCTACCCAAAATCAAATCAAATTCATGAAAAGGTAATATGTTCAGATCTGCTACATACTCATTTCCTTGGATCAGAATAGGATAGTTCCTATAAACATGATTAACCAACAAACTACTACCCAGAGGACTGGTTACATGCATGCCATACTCTAACTGATCTACAGGCATTTCCTTATCAAACATTTTTTCCCTATAGATATAAGAATGAGTGGATCTAGGGTTAATCAATGTATGCATTTAAGAATTAAATAGAGAAATAATTCTAGCAATGGAGTCTGGTGTGTCCTGATCCTCAAGAGCTTTTCGTGTATATGCTTGAGCCGAAGCAAAAGGCACAGCTGGTCGATTCACAATTAGTTCTATTATGATAATATCCTCCTTGACCTCTACCTCATCCTCTGTTCCCAGCAGATACATGGGAGACCTCCCTATTGGCTTCTGCTGTCTAAGCCTATTTGAGGGGGCAACTAGCTATCAGATGCTCAGTAATGCCATAGTGAAAACATGCTCCCATAGCCCTCCTGTAAACACTTCAATGATGCACAGAACAATCAGGGTACTCCGGGGGATCAGAACCTCGGCCTGTAGCACCCCCTTATCGCAAGGTATACACCGGGACGCCCGTAGGTCATTCTGATACATATCCTACGACATCATAATAATCATACATCAATATAAAAATCACTACCTTTTGAAATCATAAACTTTCCTCATTTCATTTCATCAAAATCAGAAATTTACATATCTGTCATAGTTCACTGTTTAT
>JAOQMP010083997.1:0-17598 GCA_027563575.1 Erythroxylum pedicellare
AGAGTTAACATGTAGATGCTTACTAAGGGTAGTAAGTACATTAGATTGACCTACTATGAGATAATCATATGGATATTATATTCCAGTGTCAATGATAGTCTCATTATAGCAATGGTGCAAGTATCTTTTGACTTGAGGTACTCAAGGATATCTCAGATACTGATCCTATGCTTTAAGTCCATTCAACGGTGCCTTTCAGGGGTTACTCATAGGGTGGTGATTAGGTACAGCTTGAGGTATTCAGAGGTAATTGAGTAGCTAATAAAGGATTCACCACTCCTAATAGAAGGAGATGATACCCACGACCTTTTATTGGGGTCATTACTCAAGAGTCTCTAACTAGAGCAAATACATTTCATGAAGAGAGTCTTCAATGATACATGGAGTAATGAGATCCCCAAAAAAAGATCTAATATCATTTTGACTAGATGTGATGTAGTCAGTCTAGTTGGAGTTGACACTTTGACCATACTCTGAACCAAGTAGGGGTATAGATGGTGAAAGGACGAACTACATGACAACATTACGTATGGAAGGGTTTGTAGTCAAGCCACTAACTTTCTGGTTAATTAAGGTCATGACGTGTTGCTTGAAACCACTCTTGACTTACTTGAATTAAGTGTTAATTCAAGTTACCAACATAACTAGGAACCTAGTGGGTCACATATAGCAAATTTTAATGATGAGTAAAATGGTCTTGAATGGTGATTCAAGATACGAGAGAGTGTTTCGAGATTGTATCGCGATGTGATCGTGGTAGAAAATGTTGCATGGAATGGATTAGAAACAAGTGTTGTTGGTTGCCAGTTTGGTCATTAACTTCCCAAACCTTCCATTAATGCCTGCTATTCATGGATATTAACTTCCCATAACTTCCATTAATGCATGTTATTTATGGTCATTAACTTCTCATAACTTCCATTAATGCATGCTATTCATGACCATTAACTTCCTATAACTCTCCATTAGTGATGGGGGTTATGGAAGGCCAAATGATGCAAAAAATAGAGATGATTTTCGTGCATCTTGTGTAAGACATAAGTGAAAGAAAGGTTCTTTCTAACACACACTCTTTTTCTCTCTAACTCTCACAAGAGTTCTTGTCTTTGCTAGCACAAAGAAAGAATTATAGTCATCTCCTAATGAGGTTTCATCCTTCTATCTTTGTGTGTACTTTCATTAGAGACGCTCGACATTGATTGTTTTGGTTTACGACAACCCAATGTGAAGAAGATTAAAGAACGAAGGAGATCGTCGGAAAGGTGTATAATCATCTTAAATTTCATGTTTTTGTTTTCTATATCTATATGAATGAGTAGATCTAGTTTTTGAGGTTCCGTTTTTTTTTTGCTGTGTGTATTTGATATATATTACGTATGAGATGCATGACCAGAACCTTACAGTGGTATCAGAGCCATAAAATGCATTGTTAGATGTAGAATACATGACGTGTGAAAATTGTTTTCATGGTTGTGATAGCTTAAGGTCCTATAATGTTTTGTTCGAAATTTATTATAGAAAAAAAGTTTTTCACAATTTTCTTTCACCAATCTGTTCATAATCTATATTTGAATGATTTAGTGTGATTGAAAATATTTTTTATGCGATTAAAACATTTAATTTCTTATTTACAATAACATGTATGAAATTTGTCTTTTTGTTGGGCATAGATGTCTATTGGATAAACTGATGAGGTTACACATTATTTTCGTGGGATTTGATTCTGAAAAAATTATGTGAACATATTTGGGATATTTTTATGCCTCTGTAACTTTTTTATAATTATTAAAAATGTTTTACTAATTTTATCAAACAATTTTCCAGATCTGGACAATTTTCTAGAAATTGTAGGATATGTTTTGTTTGATGTTTTTGTATGTTTATATTTCGGTTACAAAACCTTAAAAATATTTTTATGAGTTAAAAATGTGTTAATTTGATTTTTTGTTCGTGCATAAATGATTTTTACTGTAAATAATTAGAAGTCATATTTTTCATTTTTGGTGTCTTATTAGTGTTTTGGTGATCATAATAATTTTGGGTGATTCCTAAATTATTTTGGTCATACTGAAATGACCTAGAGATTCTTCAAATGATGATTTGATGTTTGTAAATTATGGAAAATTATATAAATTAATTTTGAATTAATTTTAGTAAGCAATAGATTTTCTAGTAAGACTCAAAAAATTGGCATGTGTGACAAAATTAAAATTGTTTAATTTTGGATATCAAATAATTATTTTAAGGTAAATTAATTATGAATTAATTTCTTGAATTAGGAATTCATGTTCATTAGATTAATATTAATTCCAAATGTAAAAACATACAATAGTAATTGTAACCAAAATGATGTGTTTACATATATGCATTAGAGAATGCATAGTTAGGAGAAGTATGGTTAGGAGAATGTGTGGGTTGCGTGATGGATAGTTATGGGCTTAGGCCAATTTGATTGGGTAGTCCATATCATACCATGTAATATATATAGATATATAGATATATATATTGTAAGACCTTCTAAGTTGGATGAGACCTTAGTCAAACCCCTTACTTAGAATATTAAAACTAATGCCTTCCTTTAATATGGTAAGAACTAGGTTCCTTTTAAAGTTAGGGTTGTTAGGCAAACCTAAGCCCGCTTTACACAGATATGATCAAACCATAGGAATAAAATTTTTGGATTAATGGGTCGGTTTTAACTAGAAGCGTTGGTTTGTTGGGCAAACCCAAGATCAATGTGGACAGAGGCCAAGTTGGGTAGTGTACATTAGATGTACATATGTCAAAAGTTGATAGCCTGATGAGTGTGCACACATCAACAATTAATAGCTAGATCGATAGTTGCATTAGAGATGCAATTGGTATGACCAATACCTACCGTTTAAACTAAGGTGACTTGTTGGGAAAACCCAAGGTCATTATTAGGGATATTAGATATCGACCCACTAAGAGAATTTCTCTACGAGTTCTTTCGGATTTATATTGAGGGTTACGAATTTGTGAAAATAATAGGAGCCATAATGCCTGTTATAAAGTCCTTATAGACATGCATGTAAGTACATTCTAATTTTTCTTTCTTTGGCAAAAGGTTACTATTGCCTGAATCATACCATGAATACTAGTGTGAATCTAAGATCATTGATGTAAGCTAACAAGTTGACTGGACCAAACTTCCCTGCCTGGCTCAGGAACTTAAGAATAGTTCTCAAGTTTGAGAAGCTTAGTTATGTCTTAGAAGACCACTTCTCAATCCCTTTGCTGCTAATGCCTCTGATGATGATTGGAGGGCATATAGGAAGCTTCTCGATGATAGTGAGATGGTTAGTTGTATTATGCTAGCCACTATGTCACCGAAGCTGTAAAAGCAACATGAGGCTATAGATGCTCATACCATAGTCTATCATCTTAAGGAGCTCTTTAATGATCAAGCAAAGTCCAAAAGGTTTGAGACATTGTGATTGCTCTTCCATTCTAAGATGGATAAGGGGACATCTCTAGCACAGTACGCACTAAAGAAGAATGGCTACATTGAGTGGTTGGCCTTCTTGGGTTTTGTTTTGGATTATAAATTAAGTATTGACTTAATTATAACAGGTTTAACCTATAGTTAATCACAATTTGTGCTTAACTATCGGATGAACAATATATCTAGCACAATTCCTAATCTGATCAACATGCTCAAGGTAGTTGAGTCATCTGTCTACAAAGACAAGGTTGTGATACTGGTGGACTCTTCTAGTTCGAAGAAAAAGAGCTAAAAGAAGAAGAAGTCTAAAGGGCCTAAAGGAGGTGTCAAAAAGCAAAGAAGACTGCCTCGAAGGGAACTTGCTTCCACTGTGGCAAGGATGGCCATTGGAAGAGAAATTGTAAGGCTTATCTAGAGTCCTTGAAGAAAAAGAAGGCATCTGATGACTTTTAGACCTAATACATACTGATGTATATGGTCCGATGTCCATACATGCCAAAGGTGTTTCGTATACTTGATTACTTTTATCAATGATCATTCTTGATATGGGTATATGTATCTTAAGAGACACAATTCTGAAACCTTTGAAAGGTTCAAAGAATTTAGAAATGAAGTTCAGAAATAACTTAGGAGAAGTATTAAATCACTTCAATCGGATCGAGATGGTGAATACTTAAGCTAAGAGTTTTTGGATTATCTTAGGGATAATGGAATATTGTCCCAATAGAATCCACCTTACATGTCATAACACAATGGTGTGGCTGAAAGGAGAAACCAAACCTTGTTAGACATGGTGAGGTCTATGATGGATTTAGCAAATTTATCAAAATCCTTTGGGGTATGCACTTAAAACTTCTGTTTATGTATTAAATAGAGTCTTATCCAAGTCAGTTGATGTTGCTCCATATAAGATATGGACTAACAAGAAATGATATCTTTCTCATATGAAAGTTTGGGATTGTTCTGATTATGTGAAGCAGATTCAGTCAGATAAGCTTGAAGCTAAATCTAACAAGTTGTCTGTTTATAGGATATCCTAAGGAAACTATATGATATCAGTTCTACAATGTTTCAGAACAAAAGGTGCTTGTTTTAAAACATGTTGTCTTTTTAGATGCTAAAATAGACAGTGGGAGTAAAATTGAACTTGTGGAAGTTCAAGATGCTCAAATAGACGCAGATCAACTACCTGGACCCAAGACTATTATTCATGAAGATGAAACAATAGTTCAATCTTCTGATATACAAGAAGTTCGCAAGATAGGTAGGATACGTCATGTTCCTGAGAGATACGGATTTCTCATAAGTGAACTTAATGATATATTGCTCATAGGAGATGATGAACCTACTACATATAAAGAGATTCTGAAGAGTTCAGAATTTAACAAATGGCTTTAAGCCATGAAATCTGAAATGGATTCCATGTACGAAAACCAAGTATGGACTTTGATTGACCCACTCGAAGGAATAAAACCGACAGGGTGATAATGGGTTTTCAAGAAGAAAACTGACATAGAGGGTAATGTAGTTACCTATAAAGTTAGGCTTGTAGCTAAAGGTTATCGTCAAAGGCAAGGTGTTGACTATGATGAAATGTTTAGCCCAGTAGCTATGCTCAAATCCATTAGGATACTCTTAGCCATTATTATAACATCCCATTTCCATACTAGGGGTAAGAACCATAGATTTTTGTAATTGAGAAAATAGCAATGAGAGTTTAGAAAAATGCATTTCATGCTCATACATAATGTTAGCATACACACATGTGAATATTGATTTTTGCACACTAAAATGATTGTACATTCCTTCATTAACACTTTCCAGGTATAATTGATCTACAAATGTGATTATATTTAGAATTGTGAATTATATGTGTTAAAAATTAAATTGGAGAGTATACTTATTAACTCATAATTTTTGGTGAAATTTTTGAAATTTAAGGGTATTTTTGGACTAGAAAAATACCATGTGGTAGAACAATTGATGAATAGTAGTAGAAATAAGAATCAAGTGGCAACGAAAATTTTTATAAATGACATTGGCATTTAATGACAAGTGTCATTGAAAATTGGGAGAAAATTGGGTGGAACATTGGAGAAAAATGGACTAGCTTTTTAAAGGAACCAATTAGAGACTACAATAAGATGACGAGTGGCAACTGACAAGTGTCACAACACTTACCACTCACCACTCACAAATTTTTACCCAACTTAAAAGACCATGTTATGGTCTTTCACTTGCTAATTACGACACACACTTCTTTCATCTCCATCTTCTTCATTTCCTTAATCACACCCTCCTTCATTTATGACCTTCCCACCTTACCCTCATCATGTTGATTTTTATCAACTCTTTCACTTTGTTTCTTCAAAATTTGTTGTCTTTTCCATCTTGTTACTAAAATACCCAACCTATTCCACCTTAAAAGGGTGATGATCGTATATGTTGGATGAGCTAGGGTTTCAGGTAATTGAAGAAGCTTTGGGTGAATTAAGTAAGTAACCTATTAATCTTCATGGCTTTAATGAATGAAGCATATTTGATGATAATTAGATGTTAAATATTCATAAAATGAGGATGGGTATATGCCAAAACGTGAATGAGTAATGTGGTAGAATAATGTCTTGCTTTGGTGTTCTGATGGGTAATAGATTATGGAATGATATAATGTTAGGTTAATTGAGTAAATGGTGTTTAAAGTGTGCTTGAAAAATGTTAGCTGTAACATTTTCCACTGATTATGCATTTGTAATTTAGCCATAACTTGTTCTGTAGATATCCAAATGAGATGGTTTTTTCATTTTTATTAAATTAAAGACATATGGGTACATTTTTCATGAAGACATCAAATTCATATTTTGTCTATAAGAGTTTCAAAATTTGACTTGAAGTTGTATACTGGGTGCAGCAAATTGATGAATGATTACATATATTTATATCCTGTTTTGAGAGTATGAAAACCATTAGTGATGAGTTGTTATGTAAATGTTATGAGTTATGATATTTAAAGTTATAATGAAAGTTATGTTAACCAAGATGTTGAGATATGTTCTTGAGATGAGATGAATTAAGGTTATAGTTGAAATCTGGAAAATAAGGATGCAATTGGATATCTGTTGGGGCAAGTGGCATAACTTTTTCTATTGAACTCGGATTGAGGTACTTTAAGTATTCTGTTAAAGAGGACTTTGATTTCTAGAACTTCTATGAAGACGTCGAGAAGAGATTTTGATTCCTAGATGGTCAAATTTTAACATTTCTATAAATAACCCGTAAAGGTCCACTCAGCAGACATGGATGTCCACCTAACAGACATTCACTAGCCATTTTTGTCTTAATTAAGGATTAAATGGAGCTTGAATTGAACCTAGAATGATGCTTTGATTATGTGATTAAATGTACGATATGTTTTAAGTGATAACTGGGGTTATAACTTGGTGCATGAATGGATGTTATCAAAGTACCAAAGGCATGAGTATAATGGGAATGAAGATGTTCATATGATTGTAGTTATGATTCAAAAGAGTTGAGTAGTATGTGTTAAGTAAATATGAATGAGAATTGGGTATTATGAGAGCATATAATGTTAGAAAAGGAATGACAAGAAATTGAGTTATGATATTAGAGTGACCAAGTGTTCTTGAGGTGTAAGCCTAAGGATAAACTAAACACATACAAAAGGTATGGATTAAATGGTGAACTTAAAATGATCATGTACAAATGAATTGGAAACGTAAGTTCAACTAGACATATATGAATTATAAAATGAGAATGAGCATAAGATGTGAATTTAGATAATATATCGAGATTGTCATTAAGCATGCATTGTGCACAACAAATATAAATATGTATGTGATTGAGTATTCATAAGATTGTGCAATTAATAATGTATGTGGACAATTAATAATGTGCGTGCAATATGTGTTTTACATAATGATGATATAGGATAGAACGTCCGCATCTATATGTTTCTGGATTATGGAAGCTAATGCTAATCTGGAGTGTATTGTGAGTCGACCTAGATGGTCTCATTTTATTGTTATTCTATTTTAAATTTCTACATGGAATGACTACTGATGTGATTGATATGCAATATAAATGATTGTACTGATTCTGGACATTGAATGTTTGAGGTGTTTGATGCATGAATATCATATTGGAAGTGCTCATTGTATGTGAATTTAACGAAATAAGTGAGATTAACTTAATGGTTGAATGTCGGACCAAGTTTCAAAGAAAAATTTGATTTTGCATGTGAATGAAATAAGTGATTCTCACTAAAATGTTGAATGTCGGACCAAGGTTCGATGACATGTGTAAAGTGAAATAAAGTGACTGATTCATCTTATGTGACTGATGCATTTCATTATATGAATACATGAAACATAAAGGTTGTTGTGACCGGAGTAGCCATCGGAAAAAGCTTAAAGCTCAGAAAGTAAAAAAGAGCTTAAAGCTCAGAAAGTGATTAAGAGCAAAGGCTCACTGTGTATAATGAGCCTAGTATCCCCAACGGATATAGGACAGTTATTAATGAATCCGATATCCATAATAGATATAGGACAGTTATAGGCACTCGGTCACAACAATAAAAATTGAAAGTGAGTGTCATGAGCACTGCATATGCATATGATGTGTATAATTTAAATAGTTTGACTAATTTCTGAATATGATATATGTTTTAAGTTAATATTAAATGTATGTGACTCAATATGATGAATTAATAAAGTGATGTGAATTATGTGATTATATGAATTAAGGTGTTATGTGATTGAGTGAGTCATCGAGGATGGTCCACTCAATGAGTTCACAAAACTAACACAAAATTGTAATATTTTTAAAGCTTAATGAAGATCTCCAGTTAGACAAATTGGAATCTTGCCACTATATTCAAGTAAGAGATAAAGGTCGAGATCAGTTCGCGCCTGCATATGTATTTCATTATTTTGTATCAAAATGTGTATTCACAAATACTTTACAATGTGTACATGAATGATTTTGTAATGAAATGACATTATGACTAAAATGTTATGTATGTGAAATGAGCCCAAGTGACTAGTGAAATTCTAATGATTTGCATAATGATTGTAACTCTTGTGATTGAAAATTTGTATAAATAAAACGGGTCGAAATTGATTATTGATTTTCTGCATATGTGTACATTATTTTTAAAAAAATTTGCAATGAGTTCTATTGTTGCCTGTTCTAGCATGCCATGCTCGTAGAGTATGTTCTCAAATACCTTTGTTATGTTCGAGGATATGCCCTATGAGAGTGGGTTACTACAATTTGGTATCAGAGCCCAGATTTAGCATCTTATATGGATGTTTTTGGAAATATGTGTCAAGGTACATGCATTTTAGACATGTCATAGTAGGGAGTAGCAACTAATCCCCATTCTAAGTCGCATTTACATGAGTCATATGCATGAGCATTTGTTAAGAGTTTTAGTTGACAAAAATAGTAAGAAGAATGATGATCTGTCAGAATGTGAGAAAAAGAAAGTTTGTGGATATTTAGAAATGAAAAATAGTATATGGTTAGATATGACGGATAAAGATTGAACGCAATTGTATTGGTGGATGTATTATTGAATATGACACCAATATTGGACCGAGGTGATATATTCTCAAATGTGATATAGATGTGAATACATTGTCGTGGACTAATTGAGGAAAGTAGTTCTATAAATATGAATGACGAGATTTAAAGTGTACAAGTCAAGTGGAAAGAAAATAAATTTTTTTATAACCTTAAAAGGTTGAACTTGGACTTAAAATGATTGTTTGATAAATGTGATAAGAGTTATGATTTAGCATAAGAATATGTTAGTGGAATTGAGGTCAGAATTTCAGGATGATTATACATCTATAATTTCGAATTGATTGCGAACATACTTATGTATGACAATATAATGGTAATTTGGAGGTGAGATAATGATAGCGATATATGTAAAAGTTATAAAGGTCAAGTTTTGTGAGTACATATTTGATAATAGGATCACTATGACAAGTGAGAATATTGAGCACATATATATTATATGTGTGGAGATGATATAGGAAACAATCTATGACTTGTTGAATATTTGTTAGTTATAGTTCCCGTAGTTTAGAGTTTAAGATAAAGTGGAGTAACACCTGAAAGTGCTTATAGTGATCAATCGGGGATATATTGAGATTATTAATGATGTTACTATGGGTGATGAATTTGAGGAAAAAGAAGAAGGGCACAGTTATGGCATAGTCTCCACAATCAAAGATAGGCACAAAAGGAGAAGTGTTATCCATAATCAAATAATATTAAGGTACCCTTATCATGAGTTATTAATTGGTGAATTTTCATAAATACATCTCCAAATAAGATGAAATTATCTTAAAAGTATATACCAAGGTATAAGAGTAAATGAATTTACTTAATGCTTCACTGAGCCTGATTATAAAGGATATTCTGATCTCTAAGTTATGATATAAATCAATCTTATTGAGATATTATGAATAATTGAAATTGATCTTCTTGAGGTACTAAGAATGATTGATAAGCAATGATGAAAAAAGTTGATTGATAAAAATTACATGAACAGTATAGATGATAGTAGCAAGAAATCTTCTTTCAAAGAAGAATTTCAATGAATTAGGTTAAGTAGACCAGATGGTTTACTTCTAAGAATGATCAATGAAGGAACAAATCAGAAATAAATATGTAATGAATCAAAAGTGAATATTGGAGTCTCATTTCCATCATAGACTCAAACATAAGAAGTTGAATATGCTATAAAGAGTATATGTGTTTTATTTAATGTAAAGTATCCAACTATGTGATTGGATTCTGGAATTTGAGGTGACGCTCTTGCTATTGTGAGGAGAATTTAGGTCTACACTATATTCTATGCAAATATGTTCAAGAGAAGCACAGGAAGTTAAGATTGCAAATAAATTGAAATGTGTGGAGAAATTAGCAAGAATGAGTAGATATTAGAATAAGTTAATGAGAAAATCAGAGGAAATCAAATGAATGGAGAAAATCATTTGCAAACAGAAGTTAATTGGGAAACCAAAAATAACATGAGATAATATTACCTCATTGAGGAATTAGTTACTTAAGGAATTACGAGAATTAATTATGGGCACATTGAGTTTTGGCGATATCTGTTTGAGTTAACAAATGCCCTCTACAATTTTACGGGATTGAAGAATAAAGTGACCCAATTTTGCTTGGATCAATTAGTGACTGTGATCATAGATGATATATTGAATGTATTTGAAAAGTTGAGAAGAATATTTTGAATACTTGAGGTAAATCTTACATATCATAAAGGTAGAAACAATTATATGCCAAATTCAATAAGAGTGAACCTTAGCTTGATTAAATAAAATGTTGGCTCGTATAGTATCTAAACATGGCATATTGGGAGACCCAAAGAAAGTAGAGGTAATGATGAAGTGAGAAAGTCCAAGGGATATATAAGAGATCCAAAGTTTTCTAGAATTAGCTAGAAGTTGGACACTACCAGAAGTTGTTAAGGGGTTTTACTAATCTTAGCCCTTTGACAAAAATGTCTGAGGAAAAACATGTCAACCGTATGACTGATGAACGTAAAGAGAACTTTGAGAAGTTAAAACACCGATTGATTACAACACCAATGTTAATTATATCATTTAGATTTGGAGATATTGTAGTATACAATAATGCTTCACACCAGAGATTAGGATATAATCTAATACAGCATAATAAAGTTATTTCATATGCATTGAGACAGTTAAAGTCTCATGAGTTGATTATTTGATATATGATTTAGAACTTGCTACAATAGTAACTACTTTGAAAGCTTCCAGACATTATATGTGCAGTGAAACATTTAGATCTATATATATAATTATACAAATCATTAAAGTTTGAGGCAATTATTAAGTTTGAAAAGACTAAATATAAGATCGAGACAATAGCTAGAATTACTGAAACATTACGATTGTGCAAATGAGTATTTCCAAGTAAAGCTAGTGTTAAAATCTAATACATTGAACAGAAAATTCAATAGTAGTGTAGCACAAATTTAAATATTGAGGTTACCAAATCTACTGCAATAAAGAGAATAGAATGTCGGATTAAATTTTGGGCAAATCAAAGTACTATTATCTATTGAATTTAAGATCAGTTTCTTATGAAAGGATTAATAAAGCCCAAATTGAGGATTTAGAATTTGTGAATCTTACTAAGAAATTGAAAATGAATCAAAATTTTGAGTTTGAATTGGAAAATGATACTTTGTGATTGAAATAAGAAGTATGTGTGCACGAAAAAGATGATTGAGTAAAGAGATTATCAGAGAAAGCACAAATAATAACCTATGTTAGACATCCTAGTAGGAATACGCCAAAATAGCGTTTAACGGCTAAGGATATAGAACCAAGTGACTGCATGTATGAGTTACCAACAGTCTTAACTATTGGAGAGATGCTCAAGGCTTATATTTTGGAGTTCATAGAAACATGAGGTCAATGTATAGTTTTAATTGTCTTTAAGGATAACAATCGTTATCATAGTGATATCATTAGAATACTATATGAGGCGTTATATGATAGAAAAAGTCGTTCGCCCTTATATTGAAATAAAGAAGGCCTAAAAATAGTTGAAGGCCATAATTGATTTGCGATATTGTTGATAAGTGAAATGAATCTAAAAATAGAAATTAAGTGATTCAAGAAAGATAAACGAGTTAGGTGGATCAACACCAAAGGTATGGAAAATAATATATAAGAGTTAAGTGTGTTAACACTGAAGAGATGTGAATTATCAAACGAAAGATGAATTGTTTCTAAAAGTACCACCTTAACAAGGTGTGCTCAAGTTAGGAAAAAGGGGGGAGCTAAGCCTAACAAAAATTGTTCCCTATGAAATTATTGTGAAAATAGAACCATTGACTTATGAGTTAATATTACTAATAAAAGATGTTTCAGATTCATACAGTTTTATATGGATATGTTTAGTTGTGATCTGATATATGTGTTATTGATATTGGAAGTAAAATTATGAGTAATCTAAAATAGATTGAGGAAACAGTCAAAATAGTTTGATATCTGAATAGGCGACTGAAAAAAATTGAGTGATTCCATTGACCATAGTTAAGTGGAAGAAATTATTCGAGTGATAAAGTTAAATAAGAAACAGACGAGCATATGAGGAAGCAACACCCCTACCTTTTTGATAAATCATATAAGAACTTCGAGGATGAAATTTGTTAAGGGGGATAATTGTAACATCCCGTTTCCATACTAAGGGTAAGAACCCTAAATTTTTGTAATTGAGAAAATAGCAATGAGAGTTTAGAAAAATGCATTTCATGCTCATGCATAATGTTAGCATACAAGCATATGAATATTGATTTTTGCACACTAAAATGATTGTATATGCATTCATTGACACTTTTCAAATATAATTGATCTATAAATGTGATTATATTTGGAATTGTGAATTATATATATTAAAAATTGAATTAGAGAGGATATTTATTGACTCAAATTTTTTGGTGAAAATTTAGGAAAATTCTAGAATTTAAGGGTTTTTTGGAATAGGAAAAATGCCAACCAAGTGACAAAACAATTGATGAATAATGGTAAAAATAAGAGTAAAATGGAAATAAAAAATTTTATAAATGACATTGGGATTTAATGACAAGTATCATTGAAAATTGGGAGAAAACTGGGTTGAAAATTGGAGTCAAATGGACTAGCTTCTTAAAGGAACCAATTAGAGACCACAATAAGATGATAAGTGGCAAGTGACAAGTGTCACAACAGTTACCACTCACCACTCACGAATTTTTACCCAACTTAAAGACCATCTTATGGTCTTTCACTTGCTAATTACGACACACACTTCTTTCATCTCCATCTTCTTCATTTTGTTCATCATTTTCTCCTTCATTCACGACCTTCCCATCTCACCCTCATCATGTTGATTTTTATTCAACTTTTTCACTTTGTTTTTTCAAGATTCATTTTCTTCTCCATCTTGTTACTAAAAGAACCAACCTATTCTAGCTTAAAAGGTTTATGATCGTATATGTTGGAGGAGCTAGGGTTTCATGGTGATTGAAGAAGCTTTGGGTGAATCAAGTAAGTAACCTATTAATCTTCATGGCTTTGATGAATGACGCATATTTGATGATAATTAGAGGTTAAATGTTCATAAAATAAGGATGGGTACATGCTAAAATGTGAATGAGTAATGTGGAAGATTAATTTCTTGCTTTGGTGTTTTGATGGGTAATAGATTATAGAATGATATAATGTTGGATTAATTGAGTAAATGATGTTTAAAGTGTGCTGGAAAATTGTTAGCTGTAAAATTTTCCACTGATTATGCATCTGATTATGCTGGAAAAGTGACTATAATTTGTATATGGATGATATTAAGTTAAAATGGAGTTAGAATAATGGGAAATGATGAGTAATTGAACTAAAAACGATACACTAAACATAAGGTAGTGAATGTAGTAAGTAAATAATTTGAAATTTAAGGATTCCATTGGATATGTGTTGGGGAAAGTGGCATAACTTTTCTTGTAGAACTCAGATTGATCTCAATTAAGTATTCTTTTAATGAGGACTTTGATTTCTACAACTTCTATGAAGAACTGAGAAGAGATTTTACTATACAGAGTGTCAAATTTTAACATTTTTGTAAGTGACCCATAATGGCCGGCTCAACGGACATAGATGTCCGCCTAATGGACATTCACTAGCCATTTGGTCATAATTAAGTCCTAAATGGAGCTTAAATTGTACCTAGAATGATGCTTTAATTAAGTGATTAGTTTGAAGTGACAATTAGGGTTATAATTTAATGAATCAATGGATGATATCAAAGTACCAAAGGCATGAGTTTAAAGGGAATGAAGATGTTCATATGATTATAGTTATGATTCAAAGGAGTTGAATAATATATGTAAAGTAAATGTGAATGAGAATTGGGTATTATGAGAGCATATAATGTTAGAAAAGGAATGACTAGAAATTGAGTTATGATATTAGAATAACCAAGAGTTGTTAAGGTGTAAGCCTAAAGATAAGCTAGACACATACAAAGGATATGGATTAAATGGTGAACTTAAGATGATCATGTACAAATGAAGTGTAAACCTAAGTTCAACTAGACATATATGAATTATAAAATGAGAATGAGCATAAGATGTGAATTTAGATAATATATCAGGATTGTCATCGAGCATGCATTGTGCACAACAAATATACATATGTATGTGATTGAGTATTCATAAGATTATGCAATGAATAATATGTATGCAATATGTGTTTTAGATAATGATGATACAGGATAGAACATTCAAGTCTAGGCGTTTCTAGATCATGGAAGCTAATCCTAATCTGGAGCATACTATGAGTCAACCTGGATGGTCTTATTTCATTGCTGTTCTGTTTTGAATTTCTGCATTGAATGACTACTGATATGATAGATATGCATTGTTCATATGATTGTACTGATTCTGTACAGTGAATGTTTAAGGTGTTTGATGCATAAATATCATTTTAGAAGTGCTCATTGTATGTGAATTTAACGAAATAAGTGATACTTAACTTGATTGTTGAATGTCAGACTAAGTTTTGAAGAAAAATGTGATTGTTTATATTAATGAAATAACTAATTCTTAACTTAAATTTTGAATGTCGGACCAAGGTCCGATGACATGTTTAAAGTGAAATAAATTGAATGATTAATCTTATGTGATTGTTGCATTTCATTACATGAATGCATGAAACGTAAAGGTTGTTATGACCGAAGTAGCCACAAAAAAAGCTTAAAACTTAAAAAGTGAAAAAGAGCTTAAAGATCATAAAGTGATTAAGAGCCAAAAGCTCACTATGTATAATAAGCTCGGTGTCCCCAACGGATATGGGATAGTTATCAATGAGCCTAATATCCACAATAGATATGGTATAGTTATACGCACTCGGTCACAACAATAATAATTGAAAGTGAATCTCAGGAGCACTGTATATGCATCTGATGTGTATGATTTAAATAGTCTAACTGATTTTTGAATGTGATATATGTTTTAAGTGAATATAAAATGTATGTGACTCAACATGATGAATTAATGAAGTGATGTGAATTATGTGATTATATGAATTGAGGAGTTATATGATTGAGTGAGCCATCAAAGATGGTCTAGTCACTGAGTTGGCAAAACTCAACCTAAATTTGCAATATTTTTTAGGCTTAAAGAAGATCCCAGTTAGACAAATTGGAATCTTACCACTGCATTCGAGTAAGAGATAAAGGTCAGGATTAGTTCACGCCTACATATGTATTTCATTATTTTGTATCAAAATGTGTATTCACAAATACCGTATAATGTGTATATGAATGATTTTGTAATGAAATGACATGACGACTAAAATGTTTTGTATGTGTAAAGGGACCAAGTGACTGGTGAAATTATGATGATTTGTATAATGATTGTAACTCTTGTGATTGAAAATGTTTATGAATAAAACGGGCCAAAATTGATTATTGATTTTTCGCATATACGTATATTGTTTTAAAAAATTTTGTAATAAGTTCTATTGTTGACTATTCTAACAGGCCACCCTCGTAGAGTATATTCTCGAATATCTTCGGTATGTTTAGAGATATGCCCTATAAGAGTGGGTTGCTACAATTTCGCTCATTATGATTATGAGATATAGCAAATGAATGGGAAGATGACTTTCCTTAATGAAAACCTAACCGAAGATGTGTATATGACACAACCTGATGGTTTCATATCTATGAATGGATATGCAAACTTTAGAAATCCATTTATGAATTCAAGTAAGCTTCCAAAACTTGGAATATCTGATTTGATGAGACAATCAAAGAGTTTGGTTTCTCACAAAATCTGGATGAGTCATGTGAGTATAAATAGGTTAGTAGGAGTGCAATTGTGTTCCTTGTATTGTATGTAGATGACATATTACTAATAGGAGATGATGTCTCTACTTTGCAATCATTCAAAATTTGGTTAGCTAAGAACTTCTCTACGAAATATCTTGGAAAACTAACTTATATTGTGGGGATAAGAATCTATGGAGATAGATCTAAAAGGTTTCTTGGTTTTCTCAGTCTACATACATAGACAAGATGCTAAAGAGGTTTAGCATAAAGTAGTCTAAGAGAGGTTATCTTCCCATGGTACATGTGATTACACTCTCTAAATCTATATGTGAAAAGACACAAGATGAGAGGGCTCGCATGCGTTTGATTCCTTATGCTTCGGACATAAGATCAATCATGTATGCTATGTTATGTACTAAACCCGATGTATCGTATGCTTTAAGTGTTACAAGCAGATACCAGTCGGACCCTAGTGAGGGTCATTGGGTGGCTGTCAAGAATATCCTTAAGTACTTGAAAAAAAAACTAAGCATGTATTCTCGGTATATAAAGAAGGTGATCTTATGGTAAGTGGGTATATTGATGCCAATTTCCAATCCAATAGGGATGACTCCAGATCACATTCTAAATATTCACACTGAATGGTGGTGTAGTCAATTGCAAAAGTTCCAAACAAGAGACCGTTGCAGATTCGACGACAGAGGTGGAGTACATTGCAGCTTCAGGAGTGGCAAAGGAAGTGGTTTGGATTTACAATTTCATCATAGAACTTGTTGTGGTTTTGAGCATCGCTGACCCAGTGCAATTGTATTGTGACATCAAAGGGGCTATAGTGCAGGCAAAGGAACTGAGGTCTCATCAGAGGTCCAAACATGTACTCAGATGATACCATTTGATTAGAGAAATCATTTGTAGAAATGATGTCAAGATAGAAAGAGTTCCTACCGATTAGAATATAGTTGATCCGTTGACTAAGCTTATTTAGCAAAAGAGTTTCGTGTCACATGTACATGCCTACGGTATTAGATATCAATGCGATTGGCTTTAGTGCAAGTGGGAGTTTCTTGGAGAAGTTCTCTAAAGGCAATCACCTTTAGCACTTATTGTAAAAATTATTTTATGATCAATAAAGGCATTTTTCATTATTTCGATGTTCATACATTTATGGATTTGATGTTGATCTTAAATTTGATTTAATGAAGCCCTTGATACAAAATATAGCATGAAGGAAATCATGATGA
>JAOQMP010084015.1:0-17593 GCA_027563575.1 Erythroxylum pedicellare
TCAAATATGCAACAATGTGATTATATGTTATGTGAAATGATGTGTTGCATGAATTGAGTGAACCATTGATGATGGTTGCCTCATTGAGTTCACAAAACTTACCAAAATTGCAACGTTGTCTTTTCAGGACCGAGAGACGACTCTAGTTACTAAGAGGCTCTACCAGTCGTGTAAATTGTGATTGGCAAGAGAAGTCATGGCTCAAAGGTCGGTCAGCTAGGATTTTTGGACAGATTAGTCAGATTGTAGATATTTTCCTCATTCATGTAATACTATTGTATTAGGTTTTGATGATGCCATATGAACAGAATATAGTGATCGAACGTAGCTCACCCTTATTGTAGGATATGTACCGGATTGACGTTCGAGTGTCCCAATGCGTACCCTACGGTAGGGGGTGGTATATATTATCACTCTCGTTTCCTTCAAAGGACCCATTCAAGGAAGCATAAATCAAATGAGGCATCATATTAATCGAAGCACCCAAATCCCACATAGCTTTACTGACCACAATATTCCCAATTTTGCAAGGAATGGTAAACATACCTAGATCTCAGCATTTTGGAGGCATCTTCTTTCTAAATATCATTGACACATTCTCATCCATCATTACTTTTTCGTCACTCGTCAATTTCCTCTTATGTGAATATAGTTCTTTAAGAAATTTGGCATACCTTGGTACTTGCTTAATTGCCTTAAGAAAAGGTATGTTAACTTTAATTTTCCAGAAGGTCTCCAATATCTCTTTGTCCTTCTCCTCGTTTTTTTGTCAATATGCTCAGAAAAGGTGAAGGATTAGTCTTAATAATATTGGGGCTTTCAAAATTTACCTTCGTGCTCGATGAAAAATTTTCTTCCTTCCCCAATTCCTTCTCAACTCTTCCTTTGTAGCAATCCTTGTTGGAATTATCTTGCTACCTCAATCTCCTTGCCACTCTTTAAGGTTATGATGCTGACATTTTTTAGACTCACCTTGGGTTGATATGGTAGCGTTCCTCCAACTTGCAATGCGATACGGTTTATCCTCGCTGCCATCTTACCCAGTTGATTTTTCAAATTATGTATGCTCTATTTCGTCGCTTGTTAGAACTATTGCAGCAGCTACTGTAGGTTTTGCTAAAATTAGAGATTTTTAGTAGTAGGAGTTTTTATCAATTCTTCTATAGAATTACCTAAACTAGAAGAATGGGCTCCATGTGTTTCTTGTGCCTTTGGTTAAAATTATTGTGCTCCTTACAACCAATTATGGAAGTAATTTTGCAATCAGTTCCCTCCATAACTCAATTTGGGGTGATCCCTCTAACCTAGGTTATACGTCTATGAGTTTAGGTTGTATTAGTTTGGGATGTTCCATCCTACAGCATTCGCGTACTCCATACTTCCCTCTTGCAACATCAAGTGCTCATCAGTTAGATGGCTCATGTTTGAACATACCTTACACACTTTCACTTATGCCTATCTAACTATAATCTGTCTCACAAAAGATGTTAGTTCATCTAAATGTTATTCAATAGATGAAGTGCTTTCCTCATTTACTCATCGAATATCATTGCAAGTACCAAATCGCTAGGTGGTAGTGGCGATCTATTCAAGTAATATCCTTGCTTCAATGGGAGTCTTCTCACAAAGTTCCCCACCACTTGCTACATCAACCAAACTTGTCTCCATCGATAGTAGTCCTTCATGAAAATATTGAGAGAGAAGTTGCTCCAGCATTTTGTGGTGTGGACAATTGGCATATAATTTCTTGAACTGCTTCTAATACTTGTAAACAGATTTTCCGTTATACTACTTGATACCACATATCTCCTTCTAAATACTTGTTGATTTTAGGTTGAAAAATATTTCTCCAACGACAACCTCTTCATCTCTAGCCACGTATTTATGCTCCCAATTGGTAAATCAAATAACCAGTCCTTCGCTACATATTTGAGTGAAAATGGGAAAGCCATTAACATAATCTACTCCTCCGTCACCCCGGGAGGCTTCATACTCAAACAAACCACATCAAGCTTATTGAGATGCTTGTGTGCATCCTTACTTGCAAGATCATGAAAATTGGGTAACAAATGAATTAATCCAGATTTTAGCTTAAAGGTTTTTAGCAAAATTAGGAAATGTAACGCATAGGGGTTTTTGGGTTAAGTCTGGTGTAGCCAATTCCCTCAACATTCTTGGATTTGCCATAGTTGCTTCGGATTTAGGTTCTGGGCCTACTACTGAAGATGTTCTTGCTTCTCTTCTTAACCTCTGTAGCATTATCTCGATCTTTAGATAAAGTTGCTTAATTTCTTTACAAGGAGATTTGGTCACTACCATACATCAATAATCATAAAATTTTCAAAGTTAACAAATAATTCAAAAGAAAAAATATAAACAAATATATTCACTAAACACCACCTAAAATAAAATAAAAAAAATAAACTACCACAGTCCCCAACAACGTGCCAAAATTTGATAGCATGTGTCAAGTACACTACAAAATTTACTTGAATCTGTATACAAAATTTGTAGTTAGGTTGAGTTAGGATCGAATCCACAGGGAATGTTTGGTTAATTTTCGTAAATGAAATGAATGGACGGAAGGAAAATATTAAAAGATGGTTTGGATTTTTAGAAATTTAGAAAATAAATAAAAGTAAACTATCAAAAATAAATTAAATCAAGCAATTGAAAATGATTAAACTATCGAATATATGTAAGGTCTGATTCTAGGTTCAATCTCAGCCTAAAAATGATCAAGAATATTTCATCATCCTAATGTTGTTACAACTCTCTTCATAGTACTGATCTAAGGTTAATAGAAAACTATACTAATCTCAGTTTTTCCTTAGGTTTTGTTTAATAAAGATACGATCGTTAATCAAACCTAACTACTGAATAAACTAAGATACGATCTCGAGATTTAAGTTAGTAGTCACATTATGATGTGGAAAATGATCAATATAAATAGTAACCTCACATGCTCGAGTTATCTAACCTATGTTATATTATTCTTAACGATACGGGATCATTAGATGGTACTAACAAACATCAAAAGTAACAATTACGAATTACATTCAATGTTTGGGCAATCAGTTTGAAATAGAATAATCAAAATAATGTATTGAGATCCTTCATCCCAAAACCCGATAAAATCAACACAGACAACACAACAATTCGAAAAGAAATTACAACATTAAGATGATAAAATAGCTTAATCGTGACTTGGCATTGATATCCTTGTTGAATCGGTATTTGGAAGCTAGCCTTCCATTTTCTTTTTTATGCTCCAAGCATGAACCATCTTCTCCATAGCTACTTCGGTGGTGAAAGAATGAAAAGAGAACCCCAACGCCTCCACTCTCCCTTCTCTGCGCTACTCTTTCTTTTTTGAATTAATTTTTGGTCTACCCTACTGTTCACCCCAACCTTATTACTGTTCGTTTTACTTAAATGTAGATGTCTAATCTATATTAAATCCAAATGTGGTCTATGTTTCTACCCTAACATCTGCTGCATGCATTTTATTCTCCTCACCAATGTTGTTTTGATTTGTTAGCTTATTCTTCTTTTCTTCTCCTACTGTGTTGCTATTAATTCATGTAATTGCATGCAAATTTCATGCACGTGTTGTGAGCAATTTTAAATCTTCAATGTGTTTTCATTTTCATTTTTCTTGTCTTCTTCTTGTCTTTATTATCTTCTTCTTACTCCATGAAGACAAATATGCTTCTTTAAGAAATGGCCTAAATATCATGCTTTCGACTAACTGTAACTTCTTTGCTTCCAAACTATGCCTAAAATCATATATGAGTCAATGTGAGTATCTTAAGCCTTTCTAAGGAATTAATTGCTAAGTGTACCATATCAAATGAATCAAAATTTAAACATATATCATCATTTTTAGAATTTTTAATGTCATTAATCATGTCCTTGAATTTATAGATGTAATTACAATTAGTGCGTCTAGTAATCTGCCTAATATTTTACAAGATTCTACATTAAAAATTCAAGGCAATACATTAAAGAGAAATGTGGCACCAAGCAGCAAAAGGTAACTTACTTGTAGGTCATAGAACCTATAGTCAGGCTATAAAACCCCATTTTTATAAGCTACCTTAAGTTTAAAAGGTATATTGAGCTAATGACATTAAACAAGCACTATGTGGGAGGCAACCTGTGAAATAACATTCCGTGTTATATTACTTTTAATTTGAAGTTGGAATATGATTGATTTGAGTTTTGAGGTGTTATAGGATAGAAAATCAAGCATTTTAATGATGAAATTGTGCATAATTAGTGTGTTAAGGTGTCATAACTTTGAGTGAAAATTTTTAAAGTTTGCTTATATATTTTTGAAGTTGTACACATTTATAGAGAGTTACATGGTGATGTAGACTTATATAGTTAGATACATGGATTTATAAGTACGCAAAAAGCTATAATTCAGTGACCTACATAAACAGCTATATGGTTGTGTATCAGACTGTGTAAGTCTGTGATACACCTAAAAAATGTCCTAATCCCTTATGCTTTCTCACTTGTTCTCTTTCTCTCTCAATCTTTGTTGTTTCCCTCTCAATCTCCCAGCCAATTTTTGCATTTTTCTTCCAAGTTAGTGATAGCCAGGTAAGTTTTCTTATTGTTTTCACTTTTTTATGCATGATTAATTGGGCATTTTCCATTATTTAGGGTTTTTTGGCCCAAAAATGTTAGATTTAGGAATTTAGGATTTTGTTAGAAATTGTGTGATTTTATGACTAATTTTGGTCAAATAGTTGAATATTATCGTTACCTAATTGATGTCTTGAATTAATTTGATGAATTGCATATGTATTGGGTGAAATTTCAACATATATTGTGAAATTGTGTGATTATTCCCCACTAATTATTAAATTGTGATATTTTTTGCATGAAATTAGGGTTAATTGTATGTCAAATTTGATTGTTGTATGAGTTAGAAATTCAATTTCATCAAATTACATAATTGATTAATTAGGTTTTTTAATTTCAAATTTAAGGTTAATTCTATAATCAAACAATTATGTTAGTTTTGATTGTTAATTATAATATTTTTAATTTCAAATTTTGTGATTTATTAATTTTTTAATCATTTTATGTTTATTTTATTTATTTATCTAATTGTTTTAAATTATTTCTTCGTAATTTTATGTGTTTAATTTTTCTTTTTCTAGTTCGTTTTCATGCTTAATAAATTGCTAAGCACAATAAACTTTAAGTGTGGGGAAAAGGTTATTCTTGTAATTTCTTTACATTTTTCTCACACATATGTAATGATTTAGGCATAATGATAAGATTAAGATGTGAAAAGGAAACACCACCTAAGTGATAACGAGGACAAGGGTCATCTAGAGATTTGAGACATGCTCACTCTATTCACGCACCCTAGTAACCTTCGATGCTACTATTTAAAAAAACGACACAGGAAGAACAATATTAGTGATTAAATGGTAAGACCTTTGTCATAGGACATAACATCAAGTAAGAGGCATTGGAGAAGGTTGTGTTGGTCCAACAAGTACATGATTTAACCAATGTTGGTGCCTGGTTCAATTTTTGGAGATCATGGACATCTCCTATTGGGAGTTGACTTTTGAGGTGCTCTCCACATTCTGTGTGGAGAATGGGAGGCATCACTAGGGCAAGCTAAACACCATCTAGTTTTAGTTATTTGGGAAGATGTTCTGAATGATCTATTCAATCTTCTCTATCACCATGGGCTTATATGATCTAAAATTCTTCGAGACACAAGAATATGTGGTCAGAAGATGTTCAGTACCCACAGGTGACATTTAAAAACTTTTGGGAGTGGCAAGGACACCACATTTAGACCAACTATAGATAGCTCAGATGGAGAGATGAGTGGCACAACTTTCAAGTACTCAGTGGACTCTCCAACTATAGCTGGCTAAGCTTATAGAGTGAGTAAGAAGGCTCGAGACGTCTGTTGGATGGATAGGAGAGCTATTGTTGTTAGTGGCGAGCTATTAGGTCATCAATTATTAGCCTCCATCATTTAACGTGGGTACTTCATTAGCATCTCCTCCACCATTTTAGGATGATTAACCAGAGGACTCTTTATCATCAGATAGGCCTAAGTCACATCAGGATTGAGGGAGATGCTTAAATTTTGTATCTTCTCATTTTTCTCTTTAATTGTGTATTTTTCTTATTTTCTTTCTTTTTGTCTAAACATTAATATTAATTTTATTCATTATTTCATAATTATTTTTTATTTTTGTTTCCTTTCATCTTTTATCCCTTTTACTTTATATTTTGCAAGGATGTTTGTATCTAGTATCAAATGGACATTCCCAAATTCATCAAAATCATAAATCATAAATTCTTATTACTCAGGAAAGTACCAAACTCCACTTTCTCACTTTTGATTTTTATGTTATTCTCACTTTTGATTTTTATGTTATTATATTTTGAACATTGAGGACAATTTACAATTTTAAGTTTAGGGAAAGGGATAATAATTTTTTTGATATAACATATATATAGATTAGTCATACATAACCTTTACAGATATACAACAAACAATACTATTAAGGAAAGATATGTTCCTAACAAACAAAAGGAGTGGGTTGAGTCAACTAAATCCCCATTTCTTTCTCAATTGTGATGATAGTTTAGTAACAAATTCTCTAGCTATCATCCCTATCCTACTTTGGTGTAAGATTTCCGAGTAACTAGTCTCCAAACTTTAACCTTCTTGTTTGAAAATTCTACTATTTCTCTCTTTCCATACATTGTATACCATTTTGGTCCAACTTATCTTAAGAGCCTTATAATTCACCTTATTCATCATTTTTACACTTCCCATCTAATTAACTGTTTCTTTCTAGGTGATTTCTGGATGGCTTATACACAACTTAGATTGGATTCTTCTCTATATCTTCTTGGTATAGTTGCACCTTATCATTAGATGGTCCTGGCTCTCAACTTCTACATTACGCAATTCAAAGTTAAGAGTATTAACCTAAAACTTCAATCTATCTTTTGTTAATAGCCCACCATTCATACCTAACTAGGAAATAAAGGAGTGTGCTAGTTTAATATCATAATCCCAAACCATTTTGTCCCAATCAACCCTTAAGTTTTGATCTTTCCGTAACAAAGTTCTACATTTCCTTTTGTTAAACCTTCTAATCCTATTATCAAGCCACTAAATTATGTCCTCTTCATTTTTTTAGTAGTTTAGAAGCTATTCAAATATGATTCTTATGTTTTTGTTGTTTTAAAATGGCTAGTACCGTTGATTATCTCGTATGAGTTAACTTACTTTAGTATCTACTTGCACCGCCATCTTTAGATGTTAAAGTTCATCCACTTTGTATAAAGGGCCCATGTAATGCCAATAGTTATAACAACATTGACTTTTTTTTCCCATTCTTTATCTAATGAAAAATCAGATTCTGCATCCATTGTTTCGATTATAGTACTTCTCTAAGAGTTCCTAACATTTTTGGATTTTATTTCAAAACCCATATGTAGTTGTCTTTTATAAAGTTGTTGTGGATTAACTTCACCCATAATTCTTCGTTCTTACTGATTGAACCCAAGTTTCCTATATTATTTGGTGACAATTTCATGGTTTTTGTTATACTTTTTGTCTCTTATTATTTGATATTTTGCTTAATTTAGCTTATGAGTGTCTGTTTTGAATTAATGTAGTTTGAAGGTAAAATTGTCACAAACAATTAGTAATTGCACTCAATTGATTTTTAGAACAATTGATAATACAAACTACTATTTCTCATCAGGACATTCAAGAAGTAGATCTAAGGCGTGAAGACTAAGGGATTCAAGAGCACAAGTCAACGAGACAATAGGAAAAATTTGCCGCGGCGATGATAATGTTTTCGTCGTGGCGAAATTAGAAAATTTTTTAAGAAAATTTTCAAGAAAAGTTTGTCGCAGTGAACTCATCCTTTCGCCGCGGTGAAACATTCAAATCAGCACTAGATTCGAAGCATTTTTAGAAATTTAACCAACTGTGTAAACCGAATCTGGCAACCCATTTATGAAAAACCTATTTTGGGATAAGTTATAAAAAGAGAAGGAGAGAGTCGACAGGGAAAATTCATCATTCCATCATCTTGCCACCCACTATCACATCATCGTGTTCTCTCATATCCATCTCATTTTTCTTCCGTTTTTCACTGTCAATTTCTACCATGGGTGCCTCTAATTGCTTCTCGGTTGTGAAGCTTCTTAGAGCTATGCATAGCTAGACATTTCTTCATCTTAAAGATGTAGCAGTGGCTAGAGTTTAATGAGCTTAAAAGGGGAGTAGCCTAATCTATGGTTTAACTATGGTTTATGAATTCCTATGTTTAAGATTTGTAATTTGTAGTTGAACATACTTGATTATGGTTTAATCAAATGTTGGATATTCATTGTGCGGTTTGGATTGGTTTATGTATAACTTTGAGCTTAAATATATGAAGTCTCATATATTTCTATTTGTGATCTTGTTGATTCTCTTTTATCTTGCATAGTCATGTTTGATATTGAGTTGATTCTAGATTTCAAGTGACTTGTTACATGGACTTATCCACTACAGATACTAAGAGCATTTAACAGGGTTTTAAGAAATAGAGTCCCATTGATTAAGATCTTCTACTTAAAGAGTTCTTTAAGGTTTACCAATTTGAAACTTAGTGATTTCCACTACCATCAAAATCAATTTCGAACTATGATGCCAAAGCTCATTTTCAAGAGGATTCTATCACTTTTTGATCATCTGTTTTAATCTTTCCGTTTTCTATTCCCAAAAATCAAAAAATAGATTTTACATACTTTTTACAATTCAATTTAGTGTAGTTGATGTTTTCAAAGATCAAAACCCCCTTCTTACTATATTAGCTTACATTTCGTGACACATAGGTTAACTTAGGTCCATTCATTTTAGGTTTCGTTTAAATGAAACTACCTGAGGTTACATCCTATATTGCAATCCTTGGATTATTTTTGATTTGACTTCTAAGGGAATGAACAAAGGTCTAAATCAAATGGTGCCGTTGCTGGGGAACCAAGCAATTGGTTCTCTATGTTAAGTTTTGTCATTTTACTGCTAAGTGAGGTTAGGTGCCTTTTCTTTAGATTCTAGATAGTTTAGATTTTTTGTATAGCATCAAAATTATAAAAATAAAAAAAGGATGCTGAACTTTTTGCACTTTTCATACTTAGAATTTTTGTCCTTACATAGTTTTGAACATTTCTCTTGATTGCTTTTTCATCCGTACATACATACTTTTATACATGCTTTCACACACCTATACACTTGCATCTATCACATCTCTTCTTTTTATTTGACTTTGTGTGCTTGCAAGTCAATTTTGTTATCTTTTATTGTCATTTGAATTTTTCCCTTGCATGCTCTAGAAAACCAAACTTCTACCTTTCCACCCTAAAATTGAGAGATGTCCGAGAAAAATCAGAAGGGAGAGGAGAGAAAAAGAGAAAAGAAAAGTAGTTGTTGAAGAGGAGAATATTAGTGGAGTCTAGTCAGCCAAGTAGTGAGAGTGAATCATTAGAAGGTGTGATAATGTCTAAAAACCTAGCTTTTCTGTAAAACCCTAATCTTATTGCTAACCAACCTAAGAATGGCGATAATAGACGTAATGGGGAGCAGAAGAGAGTTGATGAGAACAATGGAAATCATAAAAGGAGGACCATTAGGGAAGCTACTACCTCTGTTGTGAATTATGATCTTTTTACTGCTACATGCCTTAACTTTGATGTGAATTTTAAGCTTAAAGGATTGCTTATTAACTCTTTTCCTAAATTTCATGGCTTGACAGGAGAAGATCTCTATATTCACTTGCAATCGTTATCCATGATTTGTCAGAGCATGAAACCAGTGGGAGCTGCTCTTGATTAAGTATTGTGGAAAGTCTTTCATCTATCCTTAGAGGGTCGAGTAAGGGAGTGGTATATGAGCCTTCTAAGACACGTGGCAAATGCCTACCATAGTTGGGCAAATTTTGAGAAAGGCATTCTTAGAGAAGTACTTTCTGGCCTCCAGAACTTTATCAATGAGGAAGCAGATTTACTCGCCACGCTAAGATTATGATGAGTCCCTCTACGATTATTGGAACCATTTTTAGGATCTATCGCTCGGATGCCCTCACCATTAGATACTTGATGAGCAATTAGTGTAGTACTTTTACGATGGACTGAAAAGTCAAGAGAAGGGTATATTGGATGCGGTTTCAGGAGGTTTCTTGATTGACCTCACAGCTGCCGAGGCATGGGATCTAATTAAGAAAATGGCTCCAAATCACCAACAATATAGTGTTAGGGACACTGGAGGAGTACATGAGTTGGGAGTTTCGACAATTCCCTCTAGAAGAATGGAAAGTCTTGAGTCTAAGGTTGACTATTTGGAATGTAAAGTGACTTCGTAGCTATCCTTCATCACTGTAGAGTTGAAAAATATAAGTGTTCATCGTCAACCACCTTTTATAAATCTTACTGCACCTAGTTGCGACACTTGTGGTTCAGTAATGCATATCTTTAGTGTCTGCCCCAGTCATTATGAAGAGGTGTTTGCTGTTTATCGAGGTCGGCCCAATCAGAAGTGGGATCCTTATTCCAACACCTGTAACGAGGGATGGAAAGAAAATCCTAGACTTAGTTAGAGAAATGAAGAAGGTAGAGGTCTAAATAGATTTCAGCAAGGTGGAGGGGCTGGTTCTTCCATAAACCAGTTGTTGATGAAGGAGGAGAAGACTTCTAATAACAACCAGCTCAATGCCATAACTTTTCTAATTCAATAGGACTCTTCTAAAAATGCTGCCAGATTTAATGCTCTAGAGAAAAGAATGGAGCAATGGGAGACAAAGGCTGAAAATATCAACTCCCATGTCACTCAGCTATCCAATAACTTAAGTGAGAACCAAGCTAGGAGCAGTGGCACTATTCCCTCCAATACTGTTATGAATCCCAAGAGTTTGAATGCTATAACTCTTTGAAGTGGGAAGCAAGTGAGGTTTATCAATCAATATGAGGGAGTAGATGAAGAGGAGATTGAGTGTGAAGAATTGCCTTCAACATCTAAAAGAATCAAGAAGTCTGAAAGCTCCAAAGAGAAAGAACTTTTGGTGGAAAAGGAGTCCACATCTTTAAAGAGCAAAGAAGTAAATTCCGAAAGCAACCAGGAATCAAGCAAGCATGGAGCCAATGAATCTAGTGGTAAGGAGGTAAATCTTAAGGAAATTTCTTTTCCTAATTCATATTTGATGAGAAAAAGGATGACCAAAACTAAATATGATAAAGATATCATTGATTTGTCAAGTAGAGTGGAAGTCAATATTCCTTTGCTTGATCTTTTGAAATGGGTTCCTGCTTATACCAAATACTTTAGAGACCTGTGTACCAATAAGAGGAAGTTCAGACCAAATGAAAGAGTGCAAGTCAGCTCAAATGTGTCTGCCTTGTTTAAATCCCAAATTCCTATGAAATGCCAAAACCATGGATCTTTCACTATCCCTTACACTATAGGTAAAGTTACTATAGGGGGAGCCTTATTAAATCTAAGGGCAGCCATTAATGTTATGCCTAAGTCCATCTACACATCATTGGGAGTCAAGAATCTTAAATCTACATCTGTAGTTCTCTAATTGGCTGATAGGTCTCTTAGGCATCCTATAGGCATTATAGAGGAAATTTTGGTCCAGGTTAAGGGTTTGGTCTTTTCTGTTGATTTTTATGTGCTTGACATGTCTTCTAAAGTTATGCAAGACACCACATTAATTCTTGGTAGACCTTTCTTAAGGATTGCTAGTACTATGATTAGCATGAAAGAAGGTACCATCACCACGGAAGTAGGTGATGAAAAAGTGTGTTTTAATATTTATGAAGTATTGAAACATCCTTATGAAGATTCCTTACTTTTGGGAGTGAACATGCTTGATATTGCAATTGATGATACTTGCTTTGATTTTGAGTTTCAAGAGGATTCCTTTGATTCTAAGTTGCATTAACTTGATTTTTCTAACTCACGTGTGATTTTAATGTCTTCTATTATCAGTGATGAGCCCTGTTGGGAAAGGTTTTCTATGAAATTTTCAGGTGATTTTGGCATCATGGAGACTGACACCGATGAGGAAATTGATGAAGGTATTTTACATCAATAAAAGTGTCTGATTGAAGGGATGCAGAAGGATTTGCCCTAGGCAATTGCTACCATAGATCAACGTGAGATGGGTTTAACGTCTGGAGTAGATGGAGATTATAAAGCCAACCATATGGAACCTGAGCTATCATTGGTTGAAGGAAAGGGGAGTAATCTTTTCTCTCTTGAACTTCATAAATTGATCCCTTCTGTTGTGTAACCTCCTGTGATTGAGTTAAAACCCCTACCCCCTACTTTAAAGTATTCCTTTCTTGATTCTAATGAGTGATTACTTGTTATAATTTCCAATACCCTATCTCACGATGAGGAAGAGAGACTCCTTGCTATTTTGAAAGAACATAAGAGGGCTATAAGGTGGACTTTAGCAGATATACCTAGAATTTGCCTAGCTATTTGCACACATAGGATCTTATTGAGTGAGGTTTCAAAATCTATGAGGTAGCCCTAAAGGATATTAAACCCACTTATCTTAGACATGGTTAAGAAAGAAATCACAAAAATTTTTAGTGTTGGGATCATTTATCCCATATCTGATAGTGAGTGGGTTAGTTCGATACATGTAGTGCCGAAAAAGAGTGGGATAACTGTGACAAAAAATGATAGGGATGAGCTTATTCCTACTAGAGTGCAGAATTCGTGGCGTGTGTGTATAGATTATAGACGATTAAATGACGCCACACAAAAAGATCATTTCCCTCTTCCTTTGTTGACCAGATGATTGAAAGGTTTACAGGAAAATCGCATTATTGTTTTTTAAATGGTTTCTCTGGGAACTTTCAAGTACCTAGTGCAACAGAGGACCAAGATGAAACCACATTTACATGTCCCTTTGGTACCTTTGCATATCGAAGGATGCCTTTTGGTTTATGTAATACTCAGGGACTTTCTAGCATTGTGTAATTGCTGTTTTCTAAGAATTTTTAGAAGAATGCACTGAAGTCTTTATGGACAATTTCACAGTTTATGGTGATTCTTTTGATACTTGCCTATCTAGTCTTGTAAATGTTTTAAATAGGTGCATTGAAAAGAATTTGATTTTGAACTTTGAAAAATGTCATTTCATGGTCAATGAAGCTATAGTGCTAGGTCATTTGATTTCTAGCAAAGGGGTTGATGTTGATAAAGCTAAGATTGAGGTTATATCTTCTTTGCCTTATCCTGCCTGTATTAAAGATATAAGATTATTTTTAGGTTATGTAGGATTTTATAGGTGGTTCATAAAATATTTAAGCAAAATTGCATTATGTTTTTCCAAGCTTTTCCGAAAAGATGCAAAATTTGAGTTTGATGATTCTTGTAGGGATGCTTTTGATAAGTTAAAATCAAAACTCATTTCTCCTCCTATTCTAGTTGCTCCTAATTGGAACTTACCTTTTGAGCTTTGATGTGATGCTGTAGTTGTGTTGTAGGAGATATGTTAGGCCAACAGGAGGAGAAGCTTGCAAGAGTTATTGCATATGCCTCGAAAATACTGGATCCAGCTCAAATCGACTATACAATAACTAAGAAAGAGCTGTTTGCAGTAGCTTTGCCTTAGAAAAGTTTAGGCCGTATTTATTAAACTCCCATGTGACCATTTTTACTTATCATATAGCTATTTGATATCTCCTCAAGAAATGATAATCAAAGACTAGATTGATAAGATAGGCATTGCTTCTTCAAGAGTTTGATATTGAGATAAAGGATCAAGACGGGGCAGCGAACCATGTAGCTGATCATTTGAGTAGGCTACCAGATGATACACAGGGAGTGGACTCTTCCAAACTTACTTGCAATTCTTTTCCTAATTCAGTCTTGTATGCTTTAGTTTTTAAGGAACCTTGATATGCACATATAGTCAATTATCTCATGACTGGACTAACCCCTCCTTTTATGTCTAAGTCTCAGGCCCAAAAGCTAAGGAGCGAAGCTAGGCATTACATTTGGGATGCTCCTCATCTATAGTGACTGTGCAGTGACCAAGTCATCAGAAAATGCATGCCTAATAAAGACTTTGATGCTATAATTTTAGCTGGCCATTCAATGGTTTGTGGTTGGCATTTCAGTGTAAGGAGAACATGTAGGAAAATTCTAGATTTTGGTTTTTATTGGCCTATCCTTTTTAAAGATTCATTTGCCTTTTTTCGGTCATGTGACAAATGTCAACATTTTAGAGGGTTAGATAAATGGCATGAAATGCCTCAGTACCTTTAATATTTTGCGAAATCTTTAATGTTTGGGGCATTGATTTTATGGGTCCTTTTCCTTCATCTTTTGGCTTTGTGTATATCCTTTTAGCTGTCGATTATGTATCCAAATGGATAGAGGTTATATCTACTAGAAAAGATGATGCACAAGCAGTGTCTAAATTTCTTAAGTCCAACATTTTCTATACGTTTAAGATTCCTAAGGTTATTTTTAGTGATAGAGGAACACACTTTTGTAATAGGATCATTGATAACCTATTTTTCAAATTTAGAGTCACTCACAAAGTCTCTACTGCATACTACCCACAAACCAATGGTCAAGCTGAAATATTGAATAGAGAGGTAAAGCACATCTTAGAGAGGATAGTAAAGCCATCAAATAAAGGCTAGAGCCTACGCCTAGAAGAAAAAATGTGGGTCTATTAGACTGCATACAAGTCACTAATAGGCATGTCCCCTTATCGTTTAATTTATGAAAAAGCTTGCCATTTTTCGGTGGAGATGGAGCATAAAGCATATTGGGCAGTCAAGTGGTGCAACATGGACTTGGAATCTTCTGGTATGGAGAGGAAGCTTCAATTGCAAGAATTAGAGGAGTTGAGGCTAGAGGCATACGAGAATTCTTGCCTCTGCAAGAAGAAAACAAAGTTGATGCACGATAAGGTTTTCCAGAAGAAAAGCTTCAAGGAAGGAGATAAAGTTTTGTTATTCAAGGCTCGTTTCACTTTTAAGCATGGAAAGTTCAACATTTGTTGGATTAGGCCATACTTAGTCACTAAGTGTATAATTTTCATATGGTAGAGCTTTTACATAAAAAGATCGGAGACAAACTCAAAGTGAATGGCCACCTATTGAAGCTCTATCATGAGAAGTAGCAACCTCCGTAAAACTCAGGTAGTTTCTTTCCTTCACTTATTTACTTACTCTTGCTTTGTGACTACTTATGACATGTTTTGGTGCATTAATTAGTTGAATAAGTGTATGGGAGAAACCATTTCAGTAGGAAATTAGCTTAGCTTTTAGTTTAATTAGTAGTTTTTCAATTTAATAATTCCTATTCTAGTTTTATCTCCTATTTTATTTTTACTGTGCCTGTCGGCCTAACGCGTGATATATCTTCAAGTTTGAGGAAATTGATATGATTAATTGTGTTGCACTTCATTTTCTTGAGCTTATCTGGTGCCTTATGACTTTGTATATGCACTTAAAGGTTACTGAGTACCCAACTTGTGTCATTTGTTTGTTAGTTATGTTTCTCATTCCTTTGTTGAACATTTATTTCTTTCTTGTTAAGTTTTAGGTTAAATTCGCTACGGTGTGGATACCTTTCGCCATGGCGAAGCCCCAGTATTACTTGATATTCCTTTCGGGTAAATTTCACTGCGGCGTGAAGTCCACTTCATCGCGGTGAAATAACCTTAATCCTTTTTGTTGCTCTCGAGTAAATTTTGTCGCAGAATGGATTCCACGTCGCCTCAGCGAAGATAACTCCTTTCTTTTTGTTATTCTTGGGTTAATTTCGCTACGGCATGTATTCCATGTCGCCGCAGCAAACTTCCCATCGTTCCTTTCTATTCCTTTTGGGTTAACTTTGCTCTGGCGAATTTTAACTTTCGCAATGGCGAAGGTAAAATCTGCACAAATTTTACCTAGTGAGATTACCATTCCACCCCTATTTGCTCTTAACCATTCATATTCCCTTTATTCTTTTTTTTTTCATTTCACTCATTAAATCCCTACTTATCCCTTCCCACTCTCATTTTCGCTACGGCCATTCTCCATCTCCTTAACCCATTCTCTCTTTTACAAACTATCTACGCAGATTTCAATCCTTCGTAAGTGTTTTCTTCTCTTCCTTTTTTCTTAGTTTTTGTAGTGTTTAGGGTAGATTAGGTTGTCCATTTTGTTTTCTTTTCCATTTTTTCTTTAGATTAATTTTGTTTAGGTTACCTAGTATTGTTGATAATGCCTTTACTAGTTGCTTAGGTTATTATTTTTGTTTTGCTTTGCTCATTTGCTTAGTTTATGTTTTGGTGTGCATTTTCTGTAGGACAATGCCTAGAGTTAAACTCCCTGCCCCTCCTACCCCTCCTTGTGAGTCTGATTCCTCCGATAGTTTTACTTTTATAGAACTATATGAGAAAGTAGATAATAGGCCTTTCATTAAAGAGAGACCCTTTCTGTTAGCTCTCCCCGAAAATCATTTCATTCAGAAACTTATTGCTTCTTAGCTAACTGGCCTAGTCAAACCCTGCACTCAAGGCAACGATAAGTTTTCATTACCATTTGTACACCTATGTCCGATTCAATGATACCATGGAAATTAACTTTCGTGGTATTAAGGCACCAAATACATTCACCACTGCCAGTATCCGTCTCCATTTTGATCTTATTAACATTCTCCATTGCCATTATGATTAGCTTATACATAACTACCCAACGACATATGTTATTCACATCCTCTATCAAGAGGGTGTCAAATGGCATCGACCACGCTATTCATGACTTTACCTCAAATGATTTGATCTACCCACCCGAGGCTCATCCTTGGCTCTATTTGGTTTGCAACAATATTGTCCCAACTACTCACCTAGCCTATGTCACCAAACAACAAGCCTTACACCTTTGCCTCCTAATGACTAGTTATACGGTTGATATAGATGATGCTATCGCCTCCGCCCTTCATGACTCAATCATTATGGCCAAATTCACTAATGCCGTCACCTTTCCTCACCTTATCTCTGACATTTTTCGAGCCCACAATGTCCTGGAGTTTGATAATGACAACTATTTTGATCTGTCCCCACTCTTTAGCTATGATCGTCTAAAGTAACCTACCATTCACCCATCTTGTCCCTCCTCCTATGCTCATGATATTAGTTCAACCTTTGCTGCTATGGCACTAGTTGAGGATGCTCATCTAGCTCAGGATGCTCTTTAGCTCGTTACTTTACAGGCCCTCGCTAGTAAGGTCAATGGACTTTATACGGATCTCTCCCATCTCCGAGACACTCTCTTCTAGGAGATAACATAATAGAAGGAGAGAGAGGCTTTACATGACTGTGATAGGTGATATCGCCAGCATATGGATGCGTTGCTCGTCTAGCATTTTCATTTCCATTTACCATCTGATGAAGATGACGCACTGAGTGACGCTGGCACATCTAGAGCAGGTCCATCTGGATCCAGGGCTGATCCTCCTGTGCACTAGTTTGAGTCTTTTATTCTTTTTGTCTTAGATAGATATGTTTATAGT